>VYZP01051466.1:52660-84592 GCA_013400635.1 Hypocryptadius cinnamomeus | reverse complement strand
TTTTTTTTTTTTTTTTTTTTTTTGGGAGTGACTCCTTGGAAAAAGCAAATCCTGGTGGAGAAAATCCCACATGGATTTGGGGCTGGAAGAGCCAAAATTCTTGGGAGAGGGAAATTTCTGTGCTTGGAATTTGTGCCAGAAAAGGCTCAGGGGGTGAAACCAGAGCTTGGGAAGCTCCTGAATAATGAATGGATCAGGAGCTCTCGGATTCCAGCGCTGCCACCGGACCTGGAGCCGATGGAATCCGGGTTGGTTTTCCCAGCCCTGTGGGTCCAGGCCCAGCTGGAATGAGGAATTCATCCTCCAAATCCCAAAAGATAAAAAATCCTGGTTGGGCTGATGTTATCCTGGGAATCATCCTCCAAATCCCAAAAAATAAAAAATCCTGGTTAGGGCTGATTTTCTCCTGGGAATGGCTGCTGGGATTGCCTGGAGGGATCTGAGGGCTCTGTGGCATTCCTGGTGTTTCATTCCCAGTGTTTCATTCCTGATGTTCAGCAGCACCAGGAAATGAATTTTTCCATGGATTTTCCTTCATCCAGTGGCAGATCCAGACAAAATCCTTCCCCTGCCTCAGGATGATTTCCTGGAAAATCCAAGGAAGTTGCAGGTGGAGAGGAAAGTGTGGAGTGGGGAAATTCCATCCCGGCTTTCTCCTCAAATTCATGGAATTCTTTGGGATTCTCCCCTTTCTGGTGGAAAACTTCACTTCCCAATGGATTTCACAGTTTTTCTCACCCTTCCCATCTTCTGGAGCAAAATCTGCCCCATGGGAATGTTTGAATCCCAAATTTTGCCTGGGTAATTCCCAACTTTTGATTTTGTTTTGCTTTTCTTGTGGAATGTCCAGTTTTCCCATGGGAATTGGATCTGGAAGAGCCCATCCCTTGACTTCCTCTTGGATTTGGGTTTCCCGAGGATCTCCCTGTGGAAAAGGGAATTGCTGGGCACTGCTGGCCTGGAGAAAAGTGGGGAAAATCTGCTGGAAATTCACCTGGATTTGGGAAATGGGGAGTCCTGGTGGCTGGAATCTCCCTTCCCTCCAAAGCACTTCCAGGAGCTGGGCTGGATTTTCAAGGCAGAAGGAATTCTGTGGGATAGGGAATGTAGTGGTTCAGGGAATAATCCCATGATTTGTGAAGCAGAATTCCAGGATTTTCTCTCCTGGCTGCTTCACTTCAGCACCATCCCAGGCCATCCAGGTATGGAATTCCAGGATGGATTGGCTTGGAATCCTTCCTGGATCCCTGGGATCCCGAGGATTCTCCACAGGCTCTGTATTCCTGGCTAATCCCAGGAATGTGCCCCCTCAGGAATGGCTGGAGAGGGAAAACTCCAGGAGAAGGAGCTGGAGGGAGGTCCCTGCCAGGGCATGGAGTCATCCCAAGTATTTTTTTCCTGCTTTTCCCTCTGGTGTTGGATGGATTTGGGGAATTCCCTCTCAGCCACTTGGGATATGGGGAAATCCCATCAAATTCCATCCCTGGAAGTGTCCAAGGCCGGGTTGGATGGGGCTTGGAGCAGCCTGGGACAGTGAAAGTGTCCCTGCCCTGGAATGGGATCATCCTTGAGTCCCTTCCAAGCAATCCATTCTGGAATTCTGGGATTCTCCCACCTCTTATCCACATTTTTCTCTCTGCTCATTTTTCCAGGAATTCCTGGGAGTTCCCACACCCACCTGCTCCTGGCATCCCAATGCTGCCAGGAAAGCTGGAGCAGGGAAAAATCAGGAATGTTTGGGTGGGAAAGGATCCAAAGGATGATCCCATTCCATGGGCAGGGACAGCTCCCACTGTCTAATCCTGGCTTTGGACACTTCCAGGGATGGAGATTCCCAACTTTTTCATTCCAGTGGCTGCAGGAAGGACAAAATCCCCTTGGCTCTGGTTTTCCCAACATTTTTCCCAGCCTGTGCTCCTATTTTTTGGCCACTTCCTGCTTTGTTCCCGCTCCACTCCAACCTCCCCATCCCATTTTTCCTTCCTCATTTTTCTGCAAATTCCCAGCCCTGCAAGCACTGCTCTTCTCCCAGGAATTCCAGCTGTGATCCTTGATCCAAACTCTGGGAATTCTCTTTGGAGCTGTGAAAAACTTGGATCCTTTGGGTTTTTGTGTGGACCAGGAAGCGGAGCCGCTGCTCCACCTTTCCCAGGAAAAGGGTGTGGGAGGATTTCAGCCTTTCCGCCTCATTCCCGCGGGGTAAAACGCTGGATTTGGGAATCAGGGACCTGCTGGAGCCTGGAATTCCCATCCTGCAGCGCTGAGCCTTGGAATTGGGCTCTTTGTGCCAACAAAGCTCGTCAGAGGTGGGAAAAGTGGAGCTAAAAACCCAAGGAAAAGCTTGGAGAGGGATGGGACAAAAATAATCCTCCATTTCCCAGCTTTAGGAAAAGTGAATCCACACGGAGCGCTGCCCTTGGACACCGAGTTATCCTTGGAAGTTGCAGCTCCTGGTCTGGGGGAGGAGCGGGGTTGGGAAACCCGATCTCCCTGAGGAATTCCTCCCTCTGGAATGTCACCGGGCAGGTCCGGAGCGCTTTTGTTTGTTAATCCCTCCCTCAAAATCCCTCGGGATTCTGCTCCGGAGGGGGTTGGGCTCGCCAGGAGAATCCAGGACGTGATTCCCTTCATCCCGGGAGTGTGGAAATCTCAGGGAAGGGATTTAGGACAAGGAAAAGAATGGAAAAAAATCAGGATTAAATGTGGGAGGTAGGAACTGAGCCGGAGACCCGGGGAGCATTTGATTGACACTTCCCAGGATCTGCTCCCGCTTGGACATGGAGCATCCCAGGGATCCCTTCCCATCGGGAATGTGCTCAGGAAAAGGAGTGGGAATGGGCAAAGCTGGGAACTGCTACATTTTGCTCCAAGCTGGAAAAAAGAAAACAGGGATTGAATCCACCTGGAAGCTGAGAGCACCGGGATCCAGGCTGGGAACTTTCCTGAGGTGGCTCCATCCTGAAGGTTCTGATCCATGTTTTGGGCCTTCCTCCCTCTGGAGCTGGAGGATTTTCCCTCAGGATGGAGCTGATCCATGCCTAGGGAAGGATCCATGGAATTTCCCGTGATCCCAAGCTCTGGGTCATTCTGGATTTTCCCTGGGATTGGGATGAGCCTCCAGAGGCTCCCCCTGCTCCTTCCAGCCCTTGGCTCTTCCCAGCACGCTGCTCTTTTCCAGGAATCATTCCTGGGAATTCACACCCCACGGCATTTTGGGCATGGATTTTTGGGTGCTCAGACTTCCAGCTGCCCGTCCTGGGGGAGAATTCCTGGGAATGGGAGCACGTCTGGAGCATCTTTCTGCTCCCAGTCCTTGTGCTGGCTCCGTGCTGGGATTGTGGATCTGATCCTGGGAATTCCAGCAGTTATCCCGGGTGTTATCCCGTGGCCATCTTGGTGCTCCCAAGGTGCCTCCAGGGCTCCTTTTGGTTGAACCTCAAGGGTGGAAGTTGGGTTTGGATCCATCCCAACCTGGAGGAGCCACAGGAAAACATGGATGAGGTTTGTCCTCGTTCCAACATTGGTATTCCCAGCATGGCTGGGACGGGAATGGTTTGGAATATCATCCAGCTCCAGCAGGATCCCACGCTCCACACGGAATGTGGGCTTTGTCCCAGTTTGATTCATGGATATTGAAATTCCTAGTGCCCACCTGGAAAAGCTCAGGTGCTTGGCAAAGCCCTGTGGGAAGCGATGGGAATCCTGATGGATTTGGGGTCTTCTCCAGCTCTCCTGGAACACCTGGATGTCTCCCAATCCTTGCTCCAGCAGGGAGCATGTCCTGGAAAACCAACCAGCCTGGCAAGTTTGGTGTGGAGAGAGGTGGGATTTTTTGGGATTCCTTCCTTCTGGAGCCACTCAAGGAGCAGGACAGGCTTGGACACGCTCGGGAGCTTGGGCAGGAGCAGCTTTTCCAGGGAAGAGCTTTTCCTCAGAGTGGCTTCTCATGGATCTCTGCCTGCTCCTCCTCTGGTGCCTTGGGTGAGGAATCCGGGAACGTCGGCAGCACCTGCTGGAGTCAATCCAGAGGATCCCATGGAACTGCTCCTGGGCTGGAACCCCTCTGCTCTGGGAGAGCTGGGAATGTTCACCTGGAGAAGGGAAAGATCCAGGGAGGGCTCAGAGCCCCTGGCAGGGCCTGAAGGGGCTCCAGGAGAGCTGGAGAGGGACTGGGGACAAGGGATGGAGGGACAGGACACAGGGAATGGCTCCCACTGCCAGAGGGCAGGGATGGATGGGTGATTGGGAAGGAATTCCTGGCTGGGAAGGTGGGGAGGGGTTGGGATGGAATTCCCAGAGCAGCTGTGGCTGCCCCTGGATCCCTGGCAGTGCCCAAGGCCAGGCTGGATCACCCTGGGACATGGCAGAGGGTGGAATGGGATCACCCTTCAGATCCCACCCAGCCCATTCCAGGATGATTCCATGATCTCCATTCATTTTTCCTGCTGTTCCTGGAGGTGAAAGCCTCATCCTCAGGGAGCAGGATGGGGAAGCTGCTCCTGAAGCAGCTCCAAGTGACTTTTGGGAATAACAACAGGAGCAAGGAATCTGTGACAGCGGAAGAAATCCCTGTTGCAGCTTTTCGTGGCAAAGCCATTCCCGGTGCTCCTGCCACAAGGATTTTGACAGCCAGGAGGCTTGGAGAAATCTGTGGAATTGTTTGTTCCATAAAAGCCTTGGGGCTGGAACAGTGAAGCACAAGCCAAGCTCGGAGGGGCCTGGTTTCCATCGGGAACACTCCGGGCATTCCGCACATTCCCGGCGTGCCGGTGCCAAGGGCCTCCTCCCAAAAAAGCTGGGATCCCTCCTGCTTCCCCAGCCAGGAGCTCCAGGCCTGAGGGAAACATGGATTTGGGATATTCCTGACCCAAACCAGGGAATGTGCCACCCCTGGCAGTGTCCATTGATTCCCTCTGGAATGCTGCACTCCCCAAATCCTCCCAATTCCTTTTTGGGAAGGAATTCCTGGCTGGGAGGATGGGGAGCGGCTGGGATCGAATTCCCAGAGAAGTTGTGGCTGCCCCTGGATCCCTGGAAGTGTCCAAGGATGGGGCTTGGAGCACCCTGGGATCATGGAAGGTGTCCCTGCCCATGGCCCTGATCCCAAGGGTCACTTCCATTCTGGAATTCCGTAATTCACCTCAGCAAGGTCCTGGAACACATCCCAGTGTTCCCAGCTCTCCCATGGAGTGGCTCAGACTCTTGGCCAGGAGATTCCTGTCCTGGAACAGGAATGGGGTGTGGTGGAAAGGGTTGGGTTTTCCACCCGTGCTCTGGTGGCTTCCAGGGTTGGATTTTTGGTGCTTTCCATGAAAACCTGGTCCTCTGCTTCCCAACCATCCCAGCTTCTCTTGGAACCTTAATCCTGATTAATCCCATTCTTGGTGGTGAATGAGCTTCACCTCCCTCATTATCCCTGTGGGCTGAGCTGTTCCATGGATCCTGCAGCCTCCAGAGTGTCCTGGAGGTGGGATGAGCTCCTGCAAGCTGGATTTTCCGGGATTGTGGCTTTGGGAATTCCTCTTGAGGCTTGCAGGGTTTGGCTCCAGTGAGGAATCACTCATGGGAATGAGGTGTCCAATTATAGCCCAAATTAGATGGGAATATCCTGGGATTGTGGCTCAGTCCCAACTCCTTAGCTTCCCTGGAGGAGATGAAAACATGGAAAAACTTCCAGGTGATGTTTGGGTCCCTCATTCCCTCACCTTCACCATCCATTTATTCCAGAACTGGGATTTGCTCCCTGATTTTAGCACTTCCAGAAATGCTTGGATAACCACCTCGTATCCTAAATAATCTTTTTTCCCTCTGCGTTTCCCTGAAAGATTTTTTTCCATGATTTTGGATCTTCCCTGGGGTTTCCATCCAGAGTATCCCAGTTCTTAGACCCAGAAGGTCAGAGCCAAGTGGGAGTTGGGTTCTTCTCCCAGGGAACAGGGACAGGACAGGAGGGAACAGCCTCAGGCTGTGCCAGGGGAGGCTCAGGGTGGATACTGGAATTATTTCTCATGGAATGGGAAACGGGAGTCCCCATTCCTGGTGGGATTTAAAAGCCCTGGATCTGGTTGTTGGGGACACGGATCCATGGTGGCCTTGGCTGGATTTGATGATCTTGGGGCTTTTCCAACCTCAACAATTCCATGATTTCAGCTTTCTCTGGCTCTCAATTCCAACATTCCTGCTTTTCCTGAGTGCTCACTCAGGCATCCCAGGCTTTTCTCACTGCTCTTCCCGCTTTTTCCAGGGAGATCAAGCTGCGGAATTACGATCCCGAGGATGAGGAGCTGAAGAAGAGGAAGCTGCCCCCGGCCAAACCGGCCTCAGGTGGGAGAAACTGGGAATGTGGGAAGGGAAACGAGGGCTTGGGAAGCTCCGTGCTCTTCCCAAGGTGGGAGATCCACTGGGATGAGCTGTCCGTGGAGGGGTTGGAGTATCTGATCCTGTCACCCTCACACCCAGCATTGCTCAAGAGGGGTGGGAACACTCCCAGGCCCATATCCAAGGATTCATCCTTGGAGGAGCCTCCCTGGAGGAGCCTCCCAGAAATTCTGGCTGTTTTTTGTTGGATTTATCTTGAAGGAAATCTTAGTCCGGAGTTGAGGGCGTTGGGGCTGGAATTTCCTCATCCGGAACTTCCATAAATCACCTGAGGGGGAAGTGAAGGAGTTCCCTGGGTCCTGAAATGTGGAGTTTTCTTGAACAAATCCCTTGAAAAATGTCCTGAGTAAAAAGGGAGGGCTGGGAATTCTGGCACTGCCCTTTGCTTGTGTTTTTGTAGGAGCTTAAAACTTCCATGTGAAAGGAAAGACATGGAAAGGCTGGAGCGTGTCCAGGGAAGGGAGCGGAGCTGGGGAATTCCTGAGGGAGCTGGGAATGTTATCCTGGAGAAAAGGAGGCTCTGGAGGGACCTTCTGGCTCTGCACAATTCCCTGACAAGAGCTGGGGGGGAATCGGGATCTGCTCCCAGGGAACTGGGACAGGAGGAGGGGGAATAACCAGGCTGGGTATTGGGAAAATTCCAGTTGTCCCACAGTGGTGGAGCCCCATTCCTGGAGGGATTGAAATCCCTGTGGATGTGGCACTTGGGGGCGTGGGCAGTGCTGGCCTTGGCAATGCTGGGAATGCTTGGACTCAACCCAAGAGGCCTTTTCCAACTGAAATTGTCCTTGATTCCATGAATCCATGTGCTGGAGTGGGATGTGCTCCCTGGTGCCACAGCCCCTCCGTGGGTGGCTTTTTCCATGAGTGTTCTCCCGTTATCCCGGATATCTTGAGACCTTTCCCCAAGGCCTGGGCTGGAGCTTGACTCCTCCAAAGTGTCCCAGGCCTGGAAATGAGTCAGGGAGAGCAAAATTCCAGACCTTTGGAGCAGCTGATCCCTGCAGATGTTGGGGAAAGAAGCCTCGATCCCAACCGGCTTCCAGCTGCCGTTGCTGTTTGTGGGATTTCCATCATTCCCAGATAATTTTCAGGAGGCTCCAGAAGGGTTTGGATACCAAAGGGATGTACTCAGGTGTGGGTGCCATGTTTTTAAGTAAAACTGTGGGAATGAGGTTTTAGGGAAGCTTTTGGGAGCTGAGCCTGGAGTGCTGGTGGAATTCCTGGTTTTCCAACACTGATCCTGTTTCCCCATCTAGTGGAGGACACGGTGAAGGAGCAGCTGGAAGCGGCCAAGCCGGAGCCAATCATCGATGAGGTGGTAGGTAAAGCTGGAATTCTTGGGAATCCAGAGCTGGAAATATGGATTGGGAGATCTGGATCTGGGAATCTGGAGCTAGAAATCTTGATCGGGGAATCTGGAGCTGGAAATGTGGATCTTGGAATCCAGATCTGGGAAATCTGAAGCTGATAATCCGGATTGGGGAATCCAGAGCTAAAAAATCCAGATTGGGAAATCTGGATCTGGGAATCTGGAGCTGCAAATCCAGATCTGGGAATCCAGAGTTGGAAATCTGGATCTGGGAATCCGGAGCTGCTCTGTGCCAGGTCCAGGCTGGAATGTTGCCTTTGGCTTTCGCTGGATGTCCCCTCTTCTTCCCTAGGATTTGGCAAACTTGGCTCCCAGGAAACCCGACTGGTGAGTGCCTATGGAATGCTGCTCCCAGGAAAAGGGTGTTGGAGTCAGCGGGGGGCGTTCCAACACCTTGAGGTTGTGCTGGAAATATCCAGGAAAACCTGAGCTGAGAGGTTGGAACGAGCTGATCTTTAAGGACCTGTCCAACCCTGAGCGTTCCATGATTGCATGGAACTGGAAAACCCTCCTGGCTGTGGAGGAAGACACAATTCCCTTTTCCTGCTGATCCTTTGGAATGCTTGTCACCAAGGGATGGGTTGGTTTTGGAGTGGTGGCACTTGGGAAAGAGAAGGAATCTCCACTGGGAAAGGCGGGCCCTGCCTGGCCATGGAATTGTCCTGACCGTGTCGCTCTCCTCCCAGGGATTTGAAGCGGGATGTGTCCAAGAAGCTGGAAAAGCTGGAGAAGAGGACCCAGAGAGCCATCGCGGAGCTGATCCGTGCGTTCCGGAGCCGCGGGAACGGGGTGGCTCATTCCAGAGGGATTCCCTGATCCATGCTGGGAGCTCGCTGGGCTGGGGAGGGATTGGTGGGGCTTGATCCCTTCCCAAATGGATTTGGGAAGCTGTTGGTCCCAAGGAGCTTCCTCAGGAGGCTGTAGGAGCACTTGGATTGTGCCAAGGGAAGGGTTTTGGGGTCACTCCCAATCCAACCCATCCATCCCTTCTCCATGGCTTTTCTCCCAGCAGGAGAGCGCTTGAAAGGGCAGGAGGGGGAGCTGGCATCGGCCGTGGGATCAGCAAAGCAGGAGGGAAGCGACTCCGACTGAGGAGAATCCATCAGGAACGGGCTCCGGATCTGCCTCACACCGACCCCGTGTCCCTCAGGTCCCTCCCTGCTCGGGACTGCTCATCCCTGTTCCTGAACTTCCTCAATCCTGCTGTGCCTGGAGGAGAGGCAGATCCAAGGAGCCTGGCTGCCTGCTGAGAAACTTCCATGGAAAACTTTCTGGGATTGTGGGGGGTTGATGGGAGCAGGCCAGACCCCCCATTTAGTTGGAACTTCCTTGGAGCAAGGAGAAGTGGGAAAACTCTGGGCTGGGGCCAGAAAGGTCAATCCAGACTGTCTGGGAAAGGAGGGAGATGCCAGCAGCCCTTGGAAAAGCAGGATCATTTCCCAGGGATTGGTGCTCCTGTTCCTGTGCAGACACTCCTTGAGGCTCTGAGTATTTGGGAATATCCATGGCCAGCCCCAGAATCCCTGTGGGAAGGGACAGTGTGGCTCGGGAATTGTTGGCTGCTCTGCATCTGGCTGAGTTTTAATGTGGGATTTGCTTTGCTCCCGAATTTCCCGACCCTCCAGGAGCGTGTCCTGCTCCTCCTCTTGGGTTTTTTTTAATTGTTAATGGATCTTTTCCTAATAAAACAATTCCATGTGGAAAAAATTGTCACTTGTCCTGCAGAGGAGTGGGAAGAGGAGCAGTGGGATTAAGTCCGTGGAAGTTGGAGTGGGATTGAGTCCATAGAAGTTGGAAGAGGAGCAGTGGAATTAAGTCCATGGAAGTTGGAGGAGGAGCAGCGGTGGGATTGAGCCCATGGAAATTGGAGGAGGAGCAGTGGGATTGAGCCCATGGAAATTGGAGGAGGAGCAGTGGGATTGAGCCCATGGAAGTTGGAGGTGGCCACAGCAGGTCAAGCACAATTCCTGGGATGGGCTGATCCAGGTTATTGTGTGATCCAGGTTCCTGGGGTGATCCCGACCCTGTGCCTCTGGAAAAGGTGAGCAGGTGGGACCTGCCAAGCTGATCCTGCGTTTTCCCTGGAAAACTTTATTGTGGCTCTGGGAGATCTTGCAGGATGGTGCCAGAATCCTCTGGGTTTGATTCCAAAGATGTTTTATCCTGAGGGGAAGCATCTGGTGCTGACACAAGATTCCAGCTGGGATAAGAAGAGCTGTTCCTGGTAATTCCCACACCCTGCTGCTTTTTTCCTGGTGGATCATTCCCAGGGTGATGGATCCTTGTCCCTGTGTCTGGATCTGCTGCTTCCCACTGCTCCATGCTCTTCCACTTGCAAGAGCCCCATTCCTGCTTCCAGGGGATGCCTGGGATCAAAGAGCAGCTGGAAATTTCCCTGATTCCTACACTCCCAGCTTCCTTCCTTCTCCTTGGCTCTCCTGTTCCCAGTGTTTGCAGCCATTCCTGCTCTGTCCTCTTCCCTTGGAGGGGCCATTCCCAGGTGTGTGGGGACAACGGGGAAATTCCATGGAGCAGTGGGAGAGCTGCATCCACCTGGGCCAGGCTCGGTGTTGGGATGTGCCTGTGGATTCCCTCTGGATTCTCTGGTGGGAAAACACCTGGACTGGTGTCCAACCACCTCCCTATAGGGTGTTTTTGGTGGTTTTCCCTGTTTTTCCTTGGATGGGAGACATCCAAGTGCCCCTTGCCCTTGTCCTGGGGCAAAATATTTCTGGAAAACCAGTGGGAAGTTTCAGGGAATGCTGTCGTTGCCTCTGGATCCCTGGAAGTGTCCAAGGCCAGGTTGGACAGGGCTTGGAGCAACCTGGGATAGTGGGAGGTGTCCCTGCCCATGGAAGTGGGATGGATGGGATGATCCTTAAGTTTGCTTGCAACCCAAATGGTTCTGGAATTCCCTGATTCTGTGGAGCCATGGAATCTCTGGAACGCCCTGTAGATGTCAGCAGATCTCCATGCACAAAACTGTGCCGTGTCCAGCTGTTCCCAACAGCTGGAACCCGGATGAAGCCAGGCTTTGCATCCCTGACTGGGATGCTGCCAGCTGGAATTCCCATCCATCCATCCATCCATCCATCCATCCATCCATCCATCCATCCATCCATCCATCCATCCATCCATTCCTTCCCTTCCTTCCCTGGCTGAAGCCAGGCCAACGGTGGGAAGCAGAAGAATTTTCCCTTGTTAACTTTCAAGGGAAAAATTCCCTTTAAACTGGCTCCAGTTCCAGGCACAGCTTTTCCCAGGTCCTGAAGAGATAATTTTCACTTTCAGCTCTTCCGGAAAATCTGACTTGAAAATGAAAAATCCCAACGTTTTCATTTAGGACAAACCTCAAATGAAATGTCCTGAATTTTCCCTTTCCCCTGTGTTTTCCACTTTTACTCCAGGTTGAAATTAAGCCAGGATCAACCCCAGAGCCCTGGATAGATGTGGGATCCTGGTGTGGGATTGGGGTCTTGGCATGGGATTGGGATCCTTGTGGGGGAATGGGATCCTGGCGTGGGAATGGTGTCCTGGTACAGGATTGGGATCTCTGCATAGGGCAAGGATCCAAGGATGGGAGTGGGATCCTGGCATGGGACACAGATCTTGGAACGGGACCGGGGTGCCAAGCACAGGGCAGGGATCATGGAGTGGAACTGGGATTTCAGTATGGGATAGGGATTCCAGTGTGGGACAGGGATCCTGGCATGGGAATGGGGTCCCTGTACAGAAGAGGGATCCTGGCATGGGACAGGGATCCCAATATGGGATCATGGAGTGGGACAGGGATCCCAATATGGGATCATGGAATGGGACAGGGATGCCACCATGGGACGAGAATCCCGGTGTGGGACAGGGATCCTGGCATGGGGCTGTGGTCCTGGTGTGGGATAATGATCCTGGAATGGGACAGGGATCCTGGTGTGGTGCTGGGGTTCTGGTGAGGAACAGAGATCGCTGTATGGAAAATCAGGGATTCCTTCATCCATAGGAAAACCTGTTTTCCTTTGGCTGGTTTGGAGCCTGATGTCGCTGCCTTTTGTCGGGGAAATGTGGAGAACACCAACATGGCCCCAAACTGACACCGGGGTCAAATCCATCCCTCAGGATCCTCCTGGCCATTCCCTCTGGACTATCCCCTGCCAACATTCTGGCCTTTTAAAAATTGGGATGTTTCTTTCTCCCCTCCTTGGAAATGCCACCTCCTGCCTCTTTTCATTGGATTCCCTCCTGTGCTCCCCGCGCTCCGGCCTTGGAAGTTCTGACATCCCTCTGTCCTATAAAAACCAGGCCCTGGGATGCTCTTGGCCGGGATAAAAGGCACCAGGGTGGGCTGGAATTTGGAGGAGCCTCTGACGGTTCCGTGACACGAAGCAGGAGCGGCCCTGGAGTGCCGGACTGGTTGGGATTCTCCAGCCTGCTGGGATGATGGAGAGGAGGCTTCGTCCCGAGCCCTCGGCCCTCCAGGCCATGGTTTTGGAGTGGTCACACCCAAGACCAAGGTCTGACTTTCAAGTGTCCATCTGCTGCAGGGACATGAAAGGAATTCCCAGTTTTTGACAGCTGCTGAAATTCCTTTTGTGGCATTCCCGGCCGGACTCTGCCCACGCCGAGCGTTTGTGCCGCCTCTTCCAGCTCTGGGGGATTTGGGATCATTGCTGCTTCTGGACACCAATCCCTCTGCTGGGCTGCTGGCCTGACTCTGCAGTTCCCAGGCTTCCAGAGCAGGTTCCTGGGATTTTTTCCTTTGGAATGTCTGAGCAGAGCTGTTTGGAATAATTTTTTCCTTAAACATTTGGGATGCTTGGAAAATGCTTGGCAGTTTCCAAGGGCTCTCTGGGATGGTTGATGGATGGGGTTTGGGAGCTCTGGGATCCCTGTGGCAATGGCAGGGGGAGAGTGGAGGAGTCCCATGGGATGTTTCCTACAGCACAGGATGCTTGGATGTGGGAATTGGGAGTCCACACATCAGAAATGGCCTCTGAGGGGATGGGAAAGGGCAGCTCTTGGAATTCTTTGGTACCTTCCAGAGAGATGAGACCCCCCCATGCAGAGCTGCCCCCAGCCCTGGGGCCTGGCCAATGACTCCAACAAACTTCCACTCAGGAAAATTTTCCTGGGACTTTGCCATCCTTTTATCCTCCTGCCCTGTTTGTTTGTTGTTCAACTCTTCCAGCCAATGTTGCAGGAATTGCCTTGGGAAGTTTTCCTGTGCCTGTGCTGGGAAGAATGGAAAATTTGGGTGTTGGAGCATGGAAGTGCAGCCTCTGCTGGACACAGCCCATGGAATTTGCTCCAGCACCTGCTCCGAATTCCTGGGAACAGCAATTCAGGGCAGGGAGGAGCATATTCCTGCTGGGATCAGTCTGTCACATCCAAAGGGAATTCCTGGAAGGAGAGCTGCTCCTGCTGCCCATGTCCCACTTCCAGCTGCTTTTCAGCCTCTGGGCACTCCATGGAAGTTCAGAGGAAGTTGTCACTCGGAGCTGGGAGAGTTGGAGCAGGATCCTTTTGTCCTCTCCTCTGCTCATCCTGTGTCCATCACTAACTGAAGGTGAGTGTGGAACTCGTGTCCCTGTGACCACTGCAAGGTCATGGAATCATGGAATGCTTTGTGTGGGAAGGGACCTTAAAGCCCATCCAGTGCCACCCCTGCCATGGGCAGGGACACCTTCCACTGTCCCAGGCTGCTCCAGCCTGGCCTTGGACACTTCCAGGGATCCAGGAGCAGCCACAGCTGCTCTGGGAATTCCATCCCAGCCCCTCCCAACCCTCACAGCCAGGAATCCCTTCCCAATCACCCATCCATCCCTGCCCTCTGGCAGTGGGAGCCATTCCCTGTGTTCTGTCCCTCCATGCCTTGTCCCCAGTCCCTCTCCAGCTCTCCTGGAGCCCCTCTAGGCCCTGGCAGGGGCTCTGAGCTCTCCCTGGAGCCTTCTCCTCTCCAGGTGAACATTCCCAGCTCTCCCAGCCTGGCTCCAGCCCTGCAGCAGCTCTGGGGCCTCCTCTGGATCTCTTCAGCAGCTCCAGGTCCTTGTGCTGCTGGATCTGGGGCTGGGGCAGCTCTGCAGGTGGGGGTCTCACCTGAGGGGGCAGAGGAGCAGAATCCCACCCCTGGATACTCTTTTCCAGCAGAAAATTCCAACTTTATTACAGAATCCCAACTCCTTTCCTTGGCCCAGTGAGGCTGTTCCTGAAGAGTTTTTTGCCATTGGTTCAGAACATTGGTTCAGTTCTTCCTGTTAAAATCCCTGTGAAAACAAGAAAACCAGGAGCTGCTTCCAGCTCTGTAGGATTCCCCCCCCTTGTATTATGATATTTGAAATAAAAACACCCTGGGAGTTCCCATAAAAGTCCTGCTGAATTTATGACGTGATTGTTAGAGAGCAGAAAACGTCCAATAAAAAGGAATTTTCAACAAGAGCCCAACCTCCCACGGCTCTTCCTGGGCTCCATCTGTGATAGATGGAGCTGGAAGGAATAAAACATCTTGGAGGCATTTGGAGATTGTAAATGTAACTAAAAATAGCAAATCCGTGCCTTTATTAAGGATTTTTCCCTCCGGGAAATCCTAAGGATTGAGGAAAAGTGGAAGTTGGATGAGCTCATCCCACCCAGGTAGCACCAGGAAAGGTTTTTCCCGGGAGTGTTTCCCTTCCAGCTGCCCGGCTGCGGGATTTTGACCTATTGTTCCCAAAAATAATGACATGAAGAGAAAAGAGGGAAGGACTCGGTGTTCCTCTGCATTTAATGGAGAATTATGGATGTTTGGGAAGCTGAGGGTGGTTCTTGCCCTGGGAATACTTGGCAGAGTCATCCTGGCTTGATGTTTTCCAAAATGCTTCCTGGGGGCACTGGAGCTACTGGGATTGTGTCCTTCAGAAAGCTGAGGAACAGCTGAAGTGTGGAATTTCTTGAGGAGCTGTCCGTGTCTCGGCATGGAACAAAACCCGGGAGCGCCAAAACACCCCGGCAGCTGGAGATGTAAGGAGAAGGCTCTTCCCATGCCTGTCAACACTCGGAGTCAGGAAAGAGAAAAAGCTTCCCAGTAGGTCCCCCTTGCAGCTGGGGTCGGGATGTGCTTGGAAAGTTTATTAATGGAAATGCCTGGAAGTCTCAGGGAGGCCTGAAATAGCAGGAAAAGCTTCTCTTTCCATGTTCTCCCCGCTGGAAAATCGGGACAGGTATTTGGGCAGCGGGGTTGTGTTAAAAGGATCTGGAAGGTTCTCCTGAAGATCCTACTGGAAGGTAACTCCACACCTCAATCCCACGAAGATTCTGCTCTCCTTTATCCCTTCGCTGCCTAAAACTTGTGGAAATCAGGAGGAGCTTGGCTGATGAAGGATCTTTGAGTTTGGGGGATGAAGGAGGAGTTTGGCTGATGAGGGACCTTTGATTTTGGTTGATGAAGAACCTTCAAACTTGGCAGGAGGTCATGTTTGAACATTCCCACCTCCCAGTGATCCAATGGGGATTATTTTATTCCTCCGGTGAGGATGGATATCCTTCCTCATTCTGTGGGAATAAAAAAGCAAAGGAATTTTAACCTTCTTGACACTTCTTTAATCTCTGTTGGTGTTTTGGAGATGGAGATTCCAACCAGGCATCTCCCTGCAAAGGGATAAAGAGCCAGAGCTGGAGCCTTTGGAAATCCCAGAGAAAAATTTCCACTGACTTTAGTGAGTTTGATCCAGATCCATATGGATCACATGTCCAAGTAGAGCACAAAGTGGGATGGGAGGTAAATGAACATAATTGCAGATTAAAATGCAGCTTAATCAATAGGGAATGATTTAATTCCTGGACTTTTCCTCAAAATCAGCCGGGACGAGCATCAAGGAAAACTGAAGGTTGTGGGGAGCTGACAGGAATTTCCTGCTGTGATTGTTTGTAGGATCATGGAATGATGGAATTCCAGACTGGTTTGGTTGGAAGGGACCTGAATCATTCGGGTTGGATGGGGCTTGGAGCCCCCTGGGATAGTGGAAGGTGGGATCCTGAAGGTCCCTTCCGTCCCAAACCATTCCCTGATCCTATTCTATGATCATTTCACTTCCCAAAACACCTCATCCCTTCTTCCACAGGATTCAATCCATCCTGGGGAGTCACATTTCCCAGACAGATCCCTATGGAATTAAAAATTCCCTCTAGTTCATCCATGACAGCACCAAGGTGACTTGTCCTTCCCTTTCCTGCTCTTTCATCCCATGGCATTCCAGAGCCCAGGAATCCTGGCTTTCAAGGGTCTGTTCCCATTAAAACTCCTTGAGAGGAGCTGTGGATAACAACTAAAGCAATTCCCAAATCCCCCTTGCAGCCGTGCAGGGACGCACGCGCGCTCCAGTCTCCGACCAGGAAGAGCCGGCCGATGTCAGGATGCAAATTTATGCAAAGTGCCTCGTTCTGCCATGGAAAGCTTTTCATTCTTGACTCTGCTCCAAGCAAAATCCCATTAGGTCCTAAAAATTAATTTCAGGCACGTTTCCCCAGTTGTTTACAATTCCCCTCTCCGCTAATTCCAGCCGCATGCCAGGCCCCTCCTGCTGCTCTCCTTGATTTATTCCAGCCTCATCTGCCGCCTCCCCACAGTCACGTTGTGTGTGCTGGAAAAGCACAAGATTCCAGGGCGGGATTGTGTGGGGATGGACAGAAGCTTTATCCCTGGATTCCCTACGGAGCTGTAAAGCAGGCTGGGATGAGGGGCCGGGATGTGCTTGGATTTTGTTGAAGTTTATCCTTCATCCAACGAGAAGATGGGAGTTGGGAATGTCCTGGAGCAAGTTCTGTTCCACCTCGGTCCTGGCTACACCAGAATTCCAAGGCAGAGTGTCCTTTTGCATAATCATCATCAAATCATGGAGTGGTTTGGGTTGGAAGGGTCCTTCAGGATCATCCTGTTCCATGGTCCTCTCCTACTGCAGCCCAATCAATCCCAAATCCTTTTGTGCACCATCAAGCCCAAAACTTCCCAAACTTTTCACCGGGAGAGCAGGGAATTTTCACCCCAAAGGCTGATGGGGACATGCAGGTCCATGATGAGGTCCTGCTGCTCCTGGAGATGTCACGTGCCACCAGGAGAAATCCAGCTCGATCCCCTGGCCCCTGGTCTGGTGTCCCTCTTCCACCTCTTGGGAGGTTTTTAGGAATGGTGGCTTTTCCATGATTTGCTTTTCCAGCTGGAATAGCACCCAGAGAGGTGGGATGTGCTCAGGCTGTTCCCAGACTTTAGGAAAACCCTCTCCAATATTCTGGAGGTCTTTCCACAAGGAAACCTCTGATTTTTTCCACTTGTGGCTTCCTTTCTCCCTTCCTGCTCCTGGTCGGAGCTTTGTCCCACCATCCTCATTGTCCCTGTCCTTTCCAAGATCCTCTCCTTATCTCCATCAGCTCTTCCTGCTTCACACCTCCGAAATTCCAGCGTTTCCCGGATTTCTTGCTCTCCCTGGTCCACATCCAGGGACAGGGAGGTGTCCCAAGGCTTGAGAAAGTTGGGATGACCCAAGACCCAGGATCTCTGGATGCCCCTCATTGGATGGCACTTGGAAGCCAAGTGGAGAACAACTTCAGTAGAATAATTTAGGTGGAAAGGGAATTTTGGGTTCCTAATCCATCCCCAGGTATCCTTGGAAATCCCAGGTGGTGCCAGGCACTTCCAGAGGCTTCTCCCCCGATGTCCCCGTGGTGTCCCCTCGTTGTCCTGCTGTTCTGTTCTGTCCACTGCACCAACTCCATGGGCAAATTGTTTAATTAACTCATTAGCAGGTGCAGGAATTCTGGTAGCTCTGGATCAAGGGTTTTATTGGGAATTAACACTTCAGTGGAGGGAAAAGGGCTGGGTTTTCCTGCTCCCATGATTGTAATCCTGGGAAATTCTGTTCCCTGCTCCAAACCAGGGGCTGTTGGGGATTGGACCAGCACAGGGGCTGTTCTCCTGGGGCTTAGATGAGGTTTTGGGAATGAACTCCAGGCTGGGAGGGGGGGGAGACTCTGGAATGGAATTCCCAGAGAAGCTGTGGCTGCTCCTGGATCCCTGGAAGTGCCCAAGGCCACTGGATGGGGCTTGGAGCACCCTGGGACAGTGGAAGGTGTCCCTGCCCATGGATGGAGTGGGATCATCCTTAAGGTCCTTTCCAAACCATTCCAGGATTTTATGTTTCTGTATCTAACCAACATTTTAGGGAGAACAGAAGGGAATGATGGAAGGAGAAGTTCACCAAATTCTGGTGCATCCTCAGCCAAAATGAGGAAAAAGCTCAAGAAATCCTGGATTTGATCCTTTTTTACTCCTAAGCCTTGTCAGGTCTCTCCTTCTCCATAAGAGCAGGAAAAAGGGCAGGAAAAGGGGGAATCCCATGTCCTGAGTAAAACAAACTCGTCCTTGAAGGCTGACCTGGCTTTGGGAAGGGCTGATCCCGGATCCTGGTGTCCAACCATGCTACTTTCCCAGAGGTTTTCCTGCAGGAGGAAGTATTCCTTGGAATATTTCCTGTGAGTGGATGGATTTTTCCAGCGATCTGCAGAGGGCTCTCTCCACACGGTGATGGAGAAACTCTGGATTCAATCCCAGGAATTCAGCAGGGTGAAATAACCGAGGCTGGGGTCGCCATCAGCAGCTGGGCTTTTATGATCCTGGGATAATAAAATTTCAGGCATTAATATGGAGTGAAACACGATTCCTACATCTTGGAGTGAGCTCTGGGAGCAGCCAAGGAGGAGGTGCCAGAACTCCAACATTATTGAGGAGCTGCTTGGGAAAAGGGAAGGTGGGATCCTGATCTCGTTGGAATCCAGGGATGAGGGAATTGAAGTGCTGGGGGGAAATTCCTGGCTATAGAAAGGTGGGATTTATTGGGAGAATCGATTTGAGGAGGTAAATTAATTTATTTGGGAAAAACTGCTTTGCACAATCCTGGGATTCTATCAGATCCACCAGGGAAACCAGTCACCAGTTGTTGGAGTGGACTGGGATTCCCATCCCTATGGAATGAGGGTTTGTTCCCTCTCTGACAATTCCCTCTGAGAGTGAGAAATCCCAACACAAAATGGAAAGGGAAAGAGGAAATAAATGATGCAAGTGAGGAAATGTACATTGGATTTTGGGAATATTTCAGTTGTTTTCCATAGAATTCCAGAATCCCAGAAAAGTTTGATTGGAAGGGAGAAAATTCCCATTCCAGCCAGCCCAGGATTTGTGCCTTTCCCAGCAGTTCCATCCCTTCCCCAGCTCCGTGACCCATCCCACAGAAAAACCTGGGAACGACAGGATTCGTCTTTATTTCCATACACACAGGCCATTGATCCCAGGCTCTGTTTTATGGGATGAGGAGGGGGGAAAACGGGATGGGAACAGGATGGGGGAGACCATGAGGGAATTTCATTTATGAAGTCAAGCCCTGTTCTGGTGGAAATCAAAATTCCAGTTCTTTTTTTCCCCCTCTGTATTAAACTCCCTGTCCTCTTACAGGAAGTCTTAATAAATTCCCTTGGGATCTTTCAAATGGAATTTTCCAAAATCATAATTCCCCCATGGAAGCGTTGGCCTCGGGATCCACCACAGGAGGAGAGCCTGGAGCCAGGGAATGTTTGGAAGCCTGTAAAATCTCCTCGTTAAGTTGGAATTCTGAATGCTTTGCCTATGGAGAAAGTTCTCCAGGAGCTCCTTCCCATCTCTGGAGCAGAGGGAAAAGATGGATTTGCGAGCCTGGGATGGAGGGAGAGCAGCACCTGGAATGAGGGAGGGAAAAACCCTCACAGACCTTCTGCTCCAAGGATTTCTCTCTCCAAGGATCCCTCCTTTTTCCTGGAGCTCCCCAGGTCCCCACAAAGAGACTTTTCCATGTGTGAGGGGGTGGGAAGAGTCCTTGGAGTGCTGGAATTGGGTCAGGAAGAGACCATCCCAGTGGGATTCTGATCTGGGATACAGCAAGGAGGGAACAAACATGGAAAGGCTGGGAAGGGATGATCCCAGAAAGGTGCAGAGCCCAGGGAATGAGCAAGGCAAAATCCAGAGGAATGGGAATAGGGATAGGAATAGGGATAGGCTGTCCAAACCCCCTCAAAATCCCTTCAGGAGTATCCCTTTCCTTGTCCCTTCAGCCTGGAGAACAAAGGGAGAGCTCAGAGCCCTGCCAGGGCCTGAGGGGCTCCAGGAGAGCTGGAGAGGGACTGGGGACAAGGGATGGAGGGACAGGACACAGGGAATGGCTTCCACTGCCAGAGGGCAGGGATGGATGGGAGATTGGGAATTGGGAATTCCTGGCTGGGAAGGGTGGGGAGGGGCTGGGATGAAATTCCCAGAGCAGCTGTGGCTGCCCCTGGATCCCTGGCAGTGTCCAAGGCCAGGCTGGACACTGGGGCTGGGAGCAGCCTGGGACAGTGGGAGGTGGGAATGGGATGAGCTTTCAGCCCCTTCCACCCCAAACCATTCCAGGATTCTGGGATTCAGCCACTGAGCAGAAGCTTTTCCTAATCCTGCATCCAAGTCCAAGCTGATTTTTTTCCTCCAAGTTTTTCCTCCAGGTTGTTCCATTTCTTTCCTATCATTACTTATGAATCCATTATTAAACATTAATCCATTATTAATCCACAGCTTCTCAGGGAAATCCATTCCAGTCCCTCCCCACCGTCCTGCCAGGAATTCCTTTCCAGTATCCCATCTCTCCCTGCTCTCCTTCAGCTTAGATCCAATCCTTTCCAGGCAGTCTGGAGCCATGAAGGCCCTAACTCTGGAATTCTCCTATTCCTGTGTCCCTATTCCTCCTATTCCTCCCAGCCTGGAGGAATTTTTGGGAAGCCAAAACCTCCCAGACCACGAATCCCCTTTGTGTGGTTTAATATCCCCAAAAGTTTCAGGTATAAAATTCCTCCTCTGTGGAGTGTGTCCCAACCTCAAGCAGCAGAAGGAAGCTCACACTTCCCACTGTTTCCATCCCCATGGAAAACTCTCCCTTGTTTCACAGGGATCAGTTATTCCACGTTTGGGATCAGCCTTGCCTGGGGTGGGCTGGACTCATTCCATGATTTATTAAAGGACAAGGACAATTCCTGTCCCTCCCAAGACCTTTATCATTCCATAGGCTCAACCTTTCCCTTCTTTCTCCTTCCAAAGAGGCTTTCCCAGAAAAAGGATTGAGAGGAAAACCGGGATTTGCAGCTTTTGACTGGACAATGATGCTCCAGGGTGGCTTTTCCTTCCCAAAACCCTAAAAGGAGAGTTGGGAAATATGGATTCCCACTTCCATGAACACAGCAGGCTTTAAAATCTGGGGAAAGGGGATTTTAGAGGGATAATTCCATGATCCCCCATGAGAGGGCATCTCTGCCCTTCCTGTGGAGCATCCCGAGGCTGGAGCTCAGATCCCTTCAACCTTCAGCCCCTTCCCGCTCCTTTGCAAACCTTCTGGAAAAGATGGAATTATTTTCCCTGCCTCACTTCCCCTCGGAGCAGGGAATGTCCTGGGCAGGGTTTTTTTTGGGAAAACCAGACATTTGTGGGGTTTTGTTGTGTTTTTAATCCCTCCTGAGTGTTTTTATCACCCATTATCCAAAGCATGGCAGGGATTCATTTTAGCAGGAGCTCCTCAAAGCTCGGGAAGGCCATTCCAAGGAAAAGAGGGATTTCATCCATCCTTATCCCAAAAAAACAAAACCAAAGGGGAGCAGGAAAGTTGTTGCTGCTATTTGGGTTTGGCTCCAGTTTGGGAATTTTGGGGAGGTTTTTAAAAATTGTTTCTTTTTTATTCATTGGGTGTTTTGACATCCAGGAATTCTGATAATTCCCAATGGAATTTTTATATTTCCCAGCTTCATCTCTCCCCTCCTATTTTTGGGAATTCTCATTCACTCTGGGTTTGGGCTGAGGGTGCAGCCCCCACTTGAGAAGGGACTTCCTTGGCCAAGAGACTGAGAATTCCCAGTAAAACAAATTTTCCTCCAGGACCAATCCCATTCCCATCCTCACAATCTTACAGTTGGATCAAACCTTTGTTTCCCTCAGAAATTCCTCTTCCTGCTGGCAGAAGGTAAGGAAAACTGAAGCCAGGATTTTACTGGTGGAGTCATTCAGTAGAAGAATTGGAAATGCTGGGAATGTGCAACCTGGAGAAGAGAAGGACCCAGGGAAAACTTAGGGCTGGAGAGGGACTGGGGACAAGGCATGGAGGGACAGGACACAGGGAATGGCTCCCACTGCCAGAGGGCAGGGATGGATGGGAGATTGGGAAGGAATTCCTGACTGGGAGGGTGGGGAGGAGCTGGGATGGAATTCCCAGAGCAGCTGGAAGTGTCTGGAAGTATCCAAGGCCAGGCTGGAGCAGCCTGGGACAGTGGGTGGTGTCCCTGCCATGGCAGGGGTGGGAATGGGATCATCCTTCTGATCCCTCCCAACCCAAATTCTGGAATTCCAGGATTGTGCAGGACTCGTTTTACACAGGTAGCACAAAACAAATTCCAGTGGAGTCACAGACTTCTGGCACATGGAGTATTCCCAAGAAACTCTGAGGAAAACGACTTGGATTTTCCTCAAAATGGATCTTCAGCTCCTGCTGGATTAATCCCTTTGTCAGACTTATTTAAATGGCTTTTCTGGAGGTGCAGACATGGAATGTCAGGGCAAGGAAAAGCAGAGGGATGCCAAGGAAGCAGCTCTGGCTCCTGGTGAGGACAGTGGGAAGAATCCAGGGGTCATCCCTGACTATAAAGTTTAACTTCCCAACTTTCTGGGGTGAGTCTGGAGCTGGGAAATGCAAGGAAAGGTCCATTCTCCTGCCCCCTGGAGGCTTTAAAGCTCCTGGAGGACATTTTGCTCTTCCCAATCCCATGGAAAAATGTGGCTGTTCCTGGTGGCTGGGAGGCTGCAGGAACACCCGGAGGTTTTCCTTACAATCCCTGGGTTCGCTCCAAGCTTGGTAAAACTGCTCATTGGAATTTCTATTGTGGCTTTTCCTGCCTTTTGGCTCAGCTCCTGAATCCTATCCCGAACTGAACGCTGGGAACCACCTCCACCAAATCACATCCCGCCAGGAGCACGGGAGCCCGGAGATTGAATTTCATTTGGAAAAGCAGGAAAGGGAAGGCAGAACTCCACAAACCTTTGCCAGGAACGATTCCTTCAGGACAAAAGGATGTGGAGCTCGAGGTGTTGTGCCAGCCCCCCTTGGCAAGGAGAAAATCTGGGATTTGCTGGAGCTAAAGGCCCAGGGTGGCTCAGGTATCCTTGAAATCCTGGGGGAAATCCCAAATCCAACATTTTGGCCCCCTCCCACTGGCAGGGAATGGTTATTTTTGGAACAATGGGGTCACATATAACCACGTCTCACCTTCTAGGATATTCTTGGAAGGATTTCTCTGCCTCCCTGGAATTCCAGCTGGCAGGAGGGGCTCCAAAAGGATGGGGGCCATGTTCCTATAATCCACTACAAACTGAGTGTTTAAAAAGGGAATAAAGGCAGGGAATGAAAGCTGAGCCAAGGCTTGGAAGCCCCAAGTCTCTCTGACCATTCCCTTGACTCCCAGACCAGATTCCCACTGGAATTGTTTCATTCCATCCTCAAGTGACCAAGTTATCCAACATAAAAAATGAGGAAAAAACCCCTCAAAAATCATGGATCCAGCCTTTGTGCTCTGGGATCATTTCCCCCCTCAATTCCTTCTTATATCCAGTTCCAAGGACCTGTAGGAACCCTCTGGTGTGCCCATCCCAATCCAGGCTCCTCTGTGCCCATTCTTTTCCTCAGCAGTATCCATGAAACTTGTGGAAACTGGGGTGGACTCCAGCCCACCCCCTTCTATCCACCTCTGGCAGGAACTCCCCCAGATCCCTGTGTTTCAGGGAAAAGCTGGATCAGCAGCTCTGCAAAGTCACTTCCAGCTCTGACTGGATTTAGGAGCTGTGGGGAGTTACCTCACAATTATTCCTCACACCAATCCCAAAGTCTTTCCAGGTGGGAATGTTGTTTCATCCCAATATATTCTGTTTTTCCAACCTCTCCTAACAGGATTTCTGCCAAGCTTGGAGATCCCAGGAAAAATCAGTGTTGGGCATTTCAAAGAACCTGAATCCTCCACAGCACCCCCCAGTTGTTATTATTATTATTATTATTATTATTATTTTACAGGCTGAAAAATCCCATTTCCTTCCTTGTTTTCCAAGGAATTTTCCCTGCTCTCAGGACTGGGCAAGGTAGGACAAGCTGGATTTCCCAGGATGGGCTTGAGGCAAAGCTGGCCCAGATTCCCTGTTCTGTTTTAAGTCCAGCTCATCATTTTAATCAAGAACAGCTCCAGGGTTTCTCTGTAATCCATGGAAAGCTCCGTCCTGTGAGAATTCCATGCTGGATCATCCTTGGAGCCTGTCTCTTTGGAAGGTGCCACATCTGCCCACAGCTGGTTCCTCACTCCACACCAGTTGTTTCAAGCCAGGAAAGAATAAGCAGGAGCCCAGCCCGTTCCAGCCGTGCAGAATCCATGGATTTATGGCCACATCCCATAAAACCAAGCCATGAAATCCTATCTGTCACCAAGGGAATGAGCAGTTCCTTGTTCAGCACCTCCTGGCCGCATTCCAGCGGCAGGACAAGGATCCATTGTAACTGCTCCGAGGTTATTCAGCTCCAATTCCCACCTTCCTTGTTCCCAGCTTCTCCTTTCATTCCATTTCCACTCCATTGGAATGTTCTTGTTGCTGGAGAATCCAACAGAAAACGAGGTTTGGTCACTTTTTTTTTTCCTGGAGGGATTCTGCCCTTCTTTTGTGGATTTGTGCTGGAAAATCAGAGTCACTGGGCTTGGAAGGCACCTCTGGATATCCTTGAATCCCAATTCTTTGCTTTCAGTGATGTCTCCATTAGAATTTGGGATCTGACTGAATTCCCATCTCTTTTTGGGGTTAAAAACCACAACCACTGCCCAATCCGACAGGTCATGGAGGGAGAACAAACTCCGTATCCACAAAAAGGACCTGGAATATATCCAGGATTAAAGGAATTCTGTCTTCATAGCGGCACCATGAGAGGGAAAAAAGGGAAATGGGGGTCCCAAGTGGCTGGGTTTGATCCCTGTTTTCTCTCCTCTCCATCCTCTCAGGAAATCCAAGGTGCCAAGGAAGTTTACCTGGAATTTCTGGAGTGCCGGCTGCACTTGGGGTTCTCTGGAATCAGGAAAATTGCTGCTTTATCCTGCTGGTGATTTTTCATGTGGATTCCCCACAGCCTGGAATTTGGTGGGGTGGGATCTGCTCTTGGGATCCTCTGGAACAGCAGGATCCAGGTCTTGCTCCAAGTCCCCTCCCTGTGACAAGCTCTGGTGTAACTTTGGAACTCACGGACACCTGGAAGAACCTGGAGCTGCTGAAGGACTTGGAGGAAAAGTGGAGCTTCCAGCCTTTATCTTGGAAAAAGGGAAAGATCTGGATATTCAGCACCAATCAGTGGCTCTTAGGGGTGTAATCCCAAACATTTCATCCTCTCACGGAATCCCAGGATGGTTTGGGTTGAGAGGGATCTTAGTGATGATCCAGGGCCACTCCTGCCATGGCAGGGACACCTCCCACTGTCCCAGGCTGCTCCAAGCCCTGTCCAGCCTGGCCTTGGGCACTGCCAGGGATCCAGGGGCAGCCACAGCTGCTCTGGGAATTCCATCCCAGCCTCTCCCCACCCTCCCAGCCAGGAATTCCTTCCCAATCTCCCATCCATCGCTGCCCTCTAGCAGTGGGAGCCATTCCCTGTGTCCTGTCCCTCCATCCCTTGTCCCCAGTCCCTCTCCAGCTCTCCTGGAGCCCCTTCAGGCCCTGGCAGGGGCTCTGAGCTCTCCCTGGATCCTTCTCCTCTCCAGGTGAGCGTTCCCAGCTCTCCCAGCCTGGCTCCAGCCCTGCAGCAGCTCCAGGTCCTTGTGCTGCTGGATCTGGGGCTGGGGCAGCTCTGCAGGTGGGGTCTCACCTGAGCACAGGGGCAGAGGGGCAGAATCCCCTCCCTAATCCTGTGTCCCACCCTTGGATCAGCCTTGGGGCAGGGGGGTCTCTGGCCTGGGCACATCCAGCCCCTCATGCGTGAACATCCCAAATCCTTCCCCGCAGGGTTCTCCATCCATTCTCCACCCAACCCATGTTTGTGCTTGGGATTGCTCCCACCTGGATCCAGGAGCTTGCCCTTGCTGAACCTCATGAGATCCCTTACAATGGGATTTCTGAATTCCCATTTTAACTGCTGCATTCTTGTGCATATATCCACACACAATTCCTGAAAATCAGGAATATTTCCCATGAAATCAGTGACACTTTCAGACAAACCGGGCTCAGGGCTCCTTGCTGGCATTTGTGCCGAGGGTTTTTCCCTCCAACCTCCTTCAATGCTCTCTTGTCCACTTCCCATTTCAATTTAGCCCCCAAATCCTCATTTCCTTTCCCATTTTTCCCTCTGGGCATTCCCAGGGGCAGGAGCTGCAGGATTAACCCACTCCAGCTTGGACTCTGGACAAAGAGGCTGCACAAGCTCTGGGAGAGCCTGGACAGAGATATTGGATTCAAAGCATTCCCTGGCTCCCTCGGACAGCGGGAAGGTCTCCTCTGTCAGAGTTTTTCCCTGTGGCTTCCAGCACACACATAATTTTTGGGAACGAGGCCCCAGGGCCCTGCTGCAGCGGGGAACTGTTTTGATTGTAACAGGCTTTGATTCAGAGCAGCCAGAAATTATTTATTTTCCTTCAGCTTCCCTCCCCCGCTGCATTCCCAGTCGGGATTGAGGAGCTCTGTTTGCTCGGGGGCTCCTCGGTCCCTGGGATGAGCAGAGGGATCCTGCTGGAGCAGGACACAAACCTTGGAGTTCAGATGCTCCAAAATTTGTCCCCTCTCCTATTCCCTGCAATTCGTGCTGGCAGGAAGGAATGGGAAGCCCAGGGAGGTTGGTCCCTTTGTAGGGAATCTCCCTGCCAGGAGTGGTTCCCCTGCAGGAATGACAAGGAATTCTACATGGTCCCGATGTTCTCGCCATAAATCGGTGGAAGATGAGCAAAGCCCTTCCCTGTTCCTCAGTTTCCAGAGTATTTTGGGCCAGAAATGTGCCCAAGGAGATGCTGCCGTGGCTGGAGGGAATGTCAGCAGCCTCCCAGCCCTTGGATTGGGATCATGGATGTTCCATTGCTGTGACCTCTCCCTTCCTGCAGGACCCCAGGCCCTGCTCCAGCCTGACTGGATAATTGGGATGGGGGATTTCTGCCCATGGCAGAGGGGTTGGGAGCAGATGATCCTAAAGGTCCTTCCAACCCCACCACTCCATGAATTTATGATTCCATGACTGTGTTTAATTAGGTCCAACCTTAATTTGGTCTCTCTTGGGAACCACTGACGATTCCACACGAATCCTGAGGGAGTTTCTGGAGCTTTGCAAAGTGACTGCTCCTCGTTTCATGCTCCCAAAAGTTTGGAGGTGGATCCCAAAGCTAACTAAAGCACTTTGAGGTCCACATTTGGGAACCAACCAACTCCTTGGCTTGATGCTCCAGCTGAGGTGGAGCTCTGGAAAATTCCTGGACAGCAGATAAGACGTGTAGATAAGGAGGAAGGTGATGGAACACCAGCACAGGGTGTTCCAGAGCAGCTGTGGCTGCCCCTGGATCCCTGGCAGTGCCCAAGACCAGGCTTGAAGGGGCTTGGAGCAACCTGGGGCAGTGGGAGGTGTCCCTGCCCATGGAATGGGATGACCCTTACGATCCCTTCCCACCCAAACCATCCCACAACTCAGAGTTTTTCCCGCTCCCTGCTAAATTTCCATCTGATTTTTCCATAGCACAGTGGAGTGACCAGGGATAGATTTGATCGTTGGCCCAGATTTTTGGGAATGCCAGAACCAAAGCTCTGGAGCTCTGCTTGGATGGGCCTCCAACAGGCAGTGACAGACATCTCATCCCAACACTGGGACAAGTGCCTGGGACTGGGACAATCCTGGGATTTCCTGGATATTTCCCATTATACACAAACACCAGGGATTTCCTGTCCAAACATACTTGGATAAAACACTGTTTTCCCAAAACCCCCTTTCCCTTCCCAAATCCTTTCTGGGATACAATTTTTGGGTCCATTTGCACCTATCCCTTTTGGAGCTGTCACTTCCATGGCTCATCCCGTGTTCTCTGGGATGGGCCCTGGCTCGATGATGTCATCAGGGATGCACTGTGGCCTCTTCCCTGGATGAGAGCTCAGAATTCATGGCTGGAATGACAAAGACAAAAAGCCAAACCAGCTCAACTTGATCCCTCTTGTCCTTGCAGGAAACAACAGCTCCCAGGATCTGGGAAGTGTGAGACCCCTCCTTCCCACCCGGAGGTCAGGCTGATCTGGGTAATTCTGGTTTTCCCCTTAAATCGACATGGCTCTGATGTCTTGGCAGAAATTTTGGGGTGGAAAAATCCAATATTTCAACTTCTCCTCCTGCCGAGACAGGAACAAACACGGCCAGGAGTGAGTTTGGCCATCGGGATTTCTGTGGCTGTGACTCACCTGCTCAGGGGGACCAGTCTGGGAGGCACCAAACCCTCCCTCAGCCCAGTCTGCCAACTGGGAGAGGCCTTGGAAGGGATCCTGAGACAACCAAAACTGGAACCTTTCATCCCATCCCCACATCACCTCCATCCCGTAGTGACTGAGGAGCAGGAGAAAATCCACAGCATTCCATCCTCCCATCAGCTCCATGCTCCTAAAAGCAGCAAAATCCCATTCACAAATTCCTTTCTTTTCACTTTGCTCCGTGGGATTCCTTCCAGAACATTGTAAATGATTCTAATTTTGGGATCCTTTCAAGTCCAGGCAGGATTTGGGCTCTGAACAACATTTCCCTGGTTGGCAGAGGCTTTTTGGGGTGAATGCAGAAGGTTATGAAGGCAAACAAAACCTCAGCTGAGTTTTGGTGACTGGAAAAGGAACAATTAGTTTCCGGAGCTGTCAAGGCAGTGTTTTTTTTGTCGACACCTCCCCTCACCAAACTGCAGAACTCATCCCTGAAAAAACACTGTGGATCCATTTCTCTTCCCATTGAGAGTGTGGCTGGCATTCCTGGATGATTTATCTGCCCACTTTTACGGATCACGCATTGGGAGCTAATTTGGGCTTGTGACAGCTGCTTAAAACTCATCCATTTGGAAAAAATTCCTGCTGTCAGAGGAATAAAACCAAGCTGATCTCTGTTTCTTGTCATGTTCAGGATGACAGGGACTCATGAGCTTCAAACGATTTTTTTTCTGATTCTGGCCCAACTTTTGAGTCATTTTTCTTGGGTTTCATTGGTGGACGCTCAGCTGCAGGAAATCCAAGGTCTTGAGTGGGATGGGTGCATTTATAGAACCATGGAATGGTTTGGGTTGGAAAGGAACTTAAGGATCATCCCAGTGCCATTCCCTGCCATGGGCAGGGACACCTCCCACTGTCCCAGGCTGCTCCAAGCCCTGTCCAGCCTGGCCTTGGGCACTGCCAGGGATCCAGGGGCAGCCACAGCTTCTCCGGGAAGTTCATCCCAGCCCTTTTGCATCCTCCCAGGCAGGAATTCCTTCCCAATCTCCCATCCATCGCTGCCCTCTGGCAGTGGGAAGCCATTCCCTGTACTCCATCCCTTGTAATCAGACTTTTCATGTGATACCTCATCCCTTATTATTCTTTGGACATTGCTTGGATAACACGGACACTCCAGGAGAGTCCTTTGGCCAGAATGAATTCCCAGGATTTGCCATTGAAATATTTTGCTTCTGTACTTCTGTGCCTTTGAGTTTTCTTTTTACTCTGGGCTCTGCAAATCTTCAATGGTTGGTTTGGCTGTGCTTTCAAAACAACCACACAGGGACTAAAGAAATGCTTTATTATCATTATCATTATCATTATCATTATCATTATCATTATTTGTTTTTATTGCTATCTCCCTTCCAACTTTTTTTTTTCCTTTGGGATACTCTGAGGATCAGAATCATCCCAGGATTCTTCTGCTTCTCTTGCTCAGTCTTTGCTCCTTCAGTCGGTGGCTTTGGGTGCTGAGGAGGAGCAGTGGGAAGGTGATGAGCTCCAAGTGCCAGCTCAGCCCCTTGGGAAGAGCTGGGAGAGCTGGAGGAGCTCACATCCCAATTTGGGAAGGAAATCCCTGTGTGATCCCCTCTGGCTGTGAGCAGGAGCCCGAGGCAGGGATCAGCTTTGGAATGAGATGTTAAATGTTCTTCCTTTCCCAGCCTGAGCCTCCAGATGTGCTCCATGGCAGCACCTTGGGTTGGGGCTCTCAGGATGCTGAGGGGCCACGCCCAAGATCCAGACTGGGAGCACCAAGCAGGATCTACCTCTCCTCCCCTTTTGGAGTGGAGCTCTTTGGATCCTTGATAGAATCACGGAATCCTTAAGTTTGGAAAAGATCTCCAATATCAAGTGCAACTGTCCCCAGCACTGCCAAGGCCACCACTGACCATGTCCCCAAGTGCCACATCCACATGGATTTAAATCTCTCCAGGAATGGGGCCTCCGTTACTGCCCTGGGCTGGACAGCTCTTTCCAGGAAGAAATTTTCCCAAAATCCAGCCTGAACTCCTCTGGCCCAGCTCGAGTGCAACAACTGCACGTTCTCAGCCTCCTCGTGCTGTGAGGCCATTCCAGAGGCACATTCCTGCTGTATCTCATCTCCAGCAGGACAGGAGATTCCCCAGATAATTGGGGAACAACCTCAGTGGGACTCAGGCTCTGAGTGGTCCTGTCAGCATCTTCCCAGATCCTGCTGAATTCCTGCTCCTGGGACTGTGAATCACTCTAAAATCCAGGAATAGGAGCCGAGGTGATGCACGATTTATGAAATCCAACACCACAACACCACGGGAGCTGTGAAATCCAGGGAATTCTGGAGTTCATATACACATCAACACCACTGAGCAAGGAGTCTCAGCAGGCAGATCCAGGGGAGGGAAAAAAAGGCATCTGGACATCTTGGTACTAACAAATTGTCAGCAATTTGGAAGGAAAACACGGAAAAACATTGCCCAAAGGGCTCCCTCAGCCCTTAGGAAAATGAAAATAACAAATCCTCTTCAGTTTATTAAATAAACTGCGGATGTTTTCCTGGGATTTTCATAGTCATCTGGAATATATTAAAGGGAAAAGAGATGTCGGAAAGTTGGGAATCAGTATCAAATAGCAGATGACATTTCAATTTCGGATCTCACTTCCATGAGCATGGGACTCATAAAAATAACCTGGGTATCGGACACAGAACGTGCCGGCACAGGCAATGAGTTCTCCAGGGATTTTGGGAATGAAACACATGGATCATTTAAATTGCACCTGAGGGAGATCCCAGCAGGACCTGGACCTTGGGAGAAGCCTCCGCTTCAGCACTGGAAGAAGTAATTTTGAATCACCTCGGTCTGAATGGCATTTTATATCCTGGAAATGGGAATGTTTCCATGGCTGGATAATCTCTGTCTCTGCTCTGATGTGGGCTGGATCCTGCAAGCAGAGTCACAAAGGTTTGCTTGGAAATCTGTGTGGAATAGCCTAAGAGATCCAGCTTTTATCTCCTGATCCCATCGTTGGGCAAGAGGGATCATGTCTGGGATCTGGGGTGAGTCAAATTCCAGGCTGGTGCTGACTGGTGGAATCCAGTAAGAGTCCTCATTCCTGGAGGGATTTGATATCCCTGTGGATGGGACACTTAGGAATGTGGTCAGTGGTGGCAAGGGTTGGACTCGATCTTGGAGGGCTTTTCCAACCTCAGCGATTCTGTCTTGCTGTCATTCCAAGTCTACCACTGAGAACTCCATCCCAAATGAGTTTTCCCTTCCTAAAAATAGGGATAATGGCTTGTTCTGAAAGAGACAAAGAGCAGCAACTCCATCTGCACCACTGGGATTATTCAGACATTTCTATGCCTCTTATAAATCCTCATTTTCATGGCTTGAAGAGGGACAAATCCCTTCCCCATCTGGGATCTGCTTTGCCCCACTCACCATCCTCATGTCCTGCTCAGAACATCAGGAAGAACCGAGTGCAGGATGTTCCCATGGATTTAGCAATCCAAGTTTCCTTGAATTTTTTCAGTGGTGTCCCTTATGGATATCACCCATTATCCCAATTAATGGGGACTCTCCTGGGGGCGAAAGGGGCTTTTGGAGGTGCAAAGGTTCTGTTTGTATGAGGAGAACCTCTGGAAAAGGGAAGGGAGGGAAGGGAG
>VYZP01051466.1:0-52135 GCA_013400635.1 Hypocryptadius cinnamomeus | reverse complement strand
AAGGAAGGAAGGAAAAAAGGAAGGAAGGAAGGAAAAAAGGAAGGAAGGAAAAAAGGAAGGAAGGAAGGAAAAAAGGAAGGAAAAAAGGAAGGAAAAAAGGAAGGAAGGAAGGAAGGAAAAAAGGAAGGAAAAAAGGAAGGAAAAAAGGAAGGAAAAAAGGAAGGAAGGAAAAAAGGAAGGAAGGAAGGAAAAAAGGAAAAAAGGAAAAAAGGAAGAAGGGAAGAAGGGAAGAAGGGAAGAAGGGAAGAAGGGAAGAAGGATAAAAGGGAAAAAGGAAGAAGGATAAAAGGGAAAAAGGAAGAAGGATAAAAGGGAAAAGGGAAGAAGTATAAAAGGGAAAAGGGAAGAAGTATAAAAGGGAAAAGGGGAAGAAGGGAAGATTGCCCTTAGACTTCACGCAAGCCATGACAAATGGCCTGCACATCCCACTGACAGAAAATCATGGAATTATAGAATCAAGTCCAACCATCAACCTGGCACCGCCACCATGTTCACCGTTACAATCGTGTCCTCAAGTGCCACATCCACATGTTTTGGAATATTTCCAGGGGTGGTGATTCCACCACTGCCCTGAGAAGTTTGTTCCAATGATTTACCCCCCTTTCCATGAAAAAAATTTTGCTAATATTGAGTCTAAACCTCTTTCTATGTTTGCAAGGTGTTTCCCATGGTTTTAATCTTGAGTGAGGGAAGGGGAGGATGAAATGGTGATGAGGCAGGTCCAAAAACTGGAGGGACAGTTGGAAGAGGACACTGGGAATTCTGGCTTGCTGTTTTCCTCAATTTATGTTTTTGCTGCCTCCTAAGTTCCTGTAGCTCTGGGACTGAATCCAGCACCATTCTGCAGGAGCTGAATTTGAACCTTTGCTTGTGGTGGAAACCATCGGACATGGCAGCACCTGGACCATGATGGGAATTCATAGAAAACATTTAGGAAATTGGGAGCAGCACCCAAAACTGTTGTGGGATGTGCTGCAAACATGAGTTGATGTTCCCACTCCATCCCTTGTGGAGCCATTTCACTCCATAGGGGTAAAAAATTCCTAAATTTCTTCCCTGTGACCTCTTGCAAAGTGAACTGGGCTGAGCTTAAAATTTGGGTTATTTCAAGCTTAACTTTAGGCAGCTTTAGCCAAGGGGTGGTGGATTTTGCCTCTAAAACCTTGGATGTGTTTCCCGCCGTGTATCTTCTGGATGCCCTTGGTGCTGTAATTGTAGCACTAATGACATTTCCATGTCTGGAATTGTAGTGGAGACATTTCCATGGCATACCTGGGGCATTCCTGCCCCGTGTCCCGGCCACACTTCCAGCGATCCCAGCCCAAACAGAAGCCTCACTCTTGTGGCCATGGAGCGTTTTTCCTTCCCTACGTTTTTGGCCGTTAAAATCTCCGCTCCCTTTCTAAATCCAGCCCTGGGACTGGGCTTTGCAGACTTTGGCAAAGCTGAATTCCACAGGATGTGGGGCCATTTCCTCTAATTTCTCTTAAATATGGCCACTAGTTAAGTTTTACGGACTGTTTTCCTGACTCTTTTCCTGTTCTCATTTCAGGGAGCGGGAACGGCAGCACTGCCGGTCGATCCTGATGCAGCTGGATTTTCCTCTCCTGGTTTTCCACTCCATGGAGATTCCCAAACCAGAAACATCCCTAAACCAAACCCCTTTGCTGTTGTAGAGGACCCAACACCTCCAAAAACAGTGATCCCCCTTTTCCAAAGGTTTCATTCGTTCCCAGTGTCTGTGCATGGAGCACTGGGATGTACTGGATAAGGCTGAGGTTTTGGTGTCCTCCACTCTCCTCCTCCCTCAATCCAATCCCAATTCCCCCTGGAAGTGTCCAAGGCCAGGTTGGAGCACTCTGGGACAGTGGAAGGTGTCCCTGCCCATGGCAGGGGTGGCACTGGATGGGCTTTCCTGTCCCCTCCCACCCAAACCATTCCATGATTCCATGATAATAGAAAAAGCCAGGAACAGTGTCCCATAAAACCATTGGAAAGACAACAACATGATGTGTTCCGTAGTTGGAACTGTAAATGTTTATTTTCACTCTGACATTTTTTTCTTTATTTCTTCTTCTTCTTCCAAGAAATAATTCCCTGAATCCCACTTCCCCACCAGTGAAAGGAGGGATGGATCTGCAGCAAGGGCTGTGTTGGGAGTGAACAGCCTCCCCAGAATTCCAAGGTTGGAACTGAAGGAAAAATACTCTGCAAAGGTTCCCAGGCCAAAGCCCTGGGGCAACTGAAAGCTAAATTAAAAGGGGAAAAAAAATGAATATTCCCTATTAAACCCAAACCCCAAAGCCTAAGGAAAACACTAAAAGCAATGATTAATATGACAACTGGGCAGCTTTCCCTGAAGACCTGAATTCCCATCAGGATAATCAAATTTGTCTTAAAAATGATAAATAGAGCTACCACTGACCTAAAAATGTTCCTTGATCCCACCACGCTCCAGCTCTTCAAACAGTGGCTGCTTCATCGGGAAAAAAACCCATTTAAATAAACAAATCATATAAAACAAAACCCACAGGCCCGACACGGATTTTTTCAACGTTCCCTCAGTCTTTTTTGGCTGTTCCGTTCCCTCCCTGGTGTCCAGGTGTAAACAATTCCCAAAAAGAGACGTCTGTATCCCTGAATTCCAGCAAAGGTAGCGCTTTGTCTTTCTTTCCCAGAAAGGCTCTCTTTGTGTGGAGTTTCTCCACCAAACCCAGCAATGTTTGGGCCTTTTGATTATTTTTCCCCTCCTTTTTTTTTTTTTTTCAACATTCCTGTCTCCTTCCATTGGTGGCTCTGGATTCCTTAATGGATTCCTCTTCCTCCAGCGCGAGGCTCTCCCATCGCCTTTTCCACTGCCTGCTCCCCACAAATCCCACATTCCTGGGCAAAGCTTTGGCTTTCATTCCCACACTCCCCTGGGCTCCTTGGAGATGGTCTGGGGCCATCAGGACTTCCCAGCTGAGGACGGAAAGGAACCTTTTGCATGGATCAAATCCCATGGATGTCCTTGAGGAGAAGGCCATGCTCTGCTCTTTGGGTGGCAGTATTCCTGCAGGAGAAAGTCATGGAATGGTTTGAGTTGGAAGGAACTTTAAGCTCATCCAGTGCCACCCCTGCCATGGCAGGGACACCTTCCACTGTCCCAGGCTGCTCCAAGCCCCCATGCCCAACCTGGCCTTGGGCACTTCCATGGATCCAGGGGCAGCCACAGCTTCTCTGGGAAAATCTAATTAATCAAATAAATAAATTTGCTGCTCCAGGTGTTGCCTACAACGTCCTTATGCTCCAATCCAACATTTTTCTCAGGGAGGGACCCACATTGTGGGAATTGATTTTCCAAGGATTGGTTGAAGTTGGGATTTTGTCCTCCTGTCATTGCCTAAACCACGGATTTCGATTTCAAAGGAATGTTTTGGACACTGTCAGTCAGCGTGGGAACCTGACAGGATTTTTCACTGGTCCATCTCACTCTCAGGTGGTGTTTGGGTCCCTGGGATAAATCACCTGGGTCCTTTTTTCCAGCTGCCTCAGTTTCCCTGGGTGGCAACATTTTCCTGGCATTGGTGGATACGACCTTGCTCTTCATTTGGAATCTTAGGATATGAGGAATGGACTGGGGAAATGGCTTCCCACTGGCAGAGGGCAGGGATGGATGGGAGATTGGGAAGGAATTCCTGGCTGGGAGGGTGGGGAGGGACTGGGATAGAATTCCCAGAGCAGCTGTGGCTGCCCCTGGATCCCTGGCAGTGTCCAAGGCCAGGCTGGAGCAGCCTGGGACAGTGGGAGGTGACCCTGCCTGTTGGAACTCTGGCTGCTGAGAATTCCAGACTTTCTGTGCTGACAGGCACTGACCCCCAGGAGAACACTGCATTGACCTGAGGCCCTGGAGAAGCTTCCAGAATGGAATGACAGAACTGGGATTGTGGGTGTGGAGTTTGAATAGAAGTGTGTGATATCACAGGGTGGGAAACTCAGAGTTTAAGGGTTTAGAATACAGTAATAGATATAAAGCAAGATGGAGGTTTTGGGGTGTTGACTGGTCTTTCTTGTCTTTCTCTTTCTTTCTTTCTTTTCTTTCTTTCTTTCTTTCTTTCTTTCTTTCTTTCTTTCTTTCTTTCTTTCTTTCTTTCTTTCTTTCTTTCTTTCTTTCTTTCTTTCTTTCTTTCTTTCTTTCTTTCTTTCTTTCTTTCTTTCTTTCTTTCTTTCTTTCTTTCTTTCTTTCTTTCTCTTCCTCTCTTCCTTTCTCTCTTTCTTCTTTCCTCTCTTTCTCCTTCCAGGATCCCAACTATTCCCACTGGGTCCTGTGCATTTAAGGATCTACAATTTATTGGGAAAGATAATTTCTTTATTAGTCATAAAAACATAAAACCCCTCAGAGCACTCAGAGTTCTGATAAGGATCTGGAATAAAACCAGGTGATAACAGGAGCTCCATCTTTGACCCTAATGTAAAAATCCCTATATAAAAAACCCTAAATAAATGGATTATTTTAATCCCTTGGGAAATGAGGAGAAAGGATGGGAAGCAGCAGGGAGTGGGAATCAGAGTTAACAGGCAGGGAATTTGTTGTTCATTCACCTTGGGGGTTGCTTTTCCATCACATCCAGGGTTTATTATAAAAGATCCATCCCAGCCAGATTCTGAAATCTTATTTTCTCCCCTTCTGCAGTGAAGGAGACTCAATTATTTGTCAGAGCTTCCTCTGGAATAATTTATGACTCTGGATGAAATTCTTGCTACCTCCAGACTCCATGGATGTCTCTTTTCCCTGAATATGGGACAGAATTCAGGGATAAACCTTTTAAGTCCTCTCATTCCTATAAAAATATTCCTTATTTTTTGCAAGAAAAGGGAAAATCTGACACAGATAAATTTTGAAGCAACTGGGAGATTATGAGGACTGTGAGGGACAAAGGGTTCAGTTTCCTGCTGGGAATCAGGGATGAAAGGAGGAGGTGGAAAAACGGCAGAGCCACTTTTATTTGGGATTGGGAGATTTCAGGCTGATCCATCCGGGATCTGGGATGGCAAAGACACCGTGGCCTGCCTGGGAAGGGTAAATTATTGTAATCTCTGTAAATTATACTAATTAAATGATTGTAATTGAATTATTTAAATTATTATTTTATTATTTGGATTCCATCATTCAATTATTCAATTTAAAAATTATTATTTAAATTATTAAATTATTATTTTAAATTAAATTATTGTAATTTCTGCTGGAAAGGTGTTTCTCAGGCATAGGGCAGGTTTATTCCAGATAAATAAAAGAGGAATTGTCCTGGAAAGTCTCTATATCCAAGTGTCTCCTTTTCCAACATAATGAAGCCCAGCAGGGTCAGAATTGGGACTCGTGGCAGGGAGAGAAACACAGGGAAAAGGGAAAAATAGGGGGAGAAAAGGCTGGAAAAACAAAGAGGAAAAGGGAGAAATTCAGGGAGCAAAAGCATGAGAAACCAAGAGGAAAAGGGAGAAACAGAGAAAAAAGGCTGGAAAAACAAAGGGAGAAACTCAGAAAGAGAGAGAGAGAAAAGAGAAAGAGAGAAAAGGCTGAAAAAAAAAATGAGTAAAGGGGAGAATTACGGGGATCAAAGGCTGGAAAAGCACAGGGAGAACGGGAGAAGCTCAGGGAGAAAAGGCTGGAAAATCAGCCCAGACAAGAGATTTTGAGAGCTGAGATTTCAGGAGATCCCCCAAAGCAAAATCCCAGCAGAGAAGGAGCTGCCTTGGCCTCCTGGGAATTCAGGAGGTCCAAGAAATTCTCCTTTCCTCCGTGATTTCCATGTCCACCTTCCTAACCTCAGCCTTTCCTAACCTCTCCCTGCTCCAGCACTCCCAGGGCACCTCAAGGGTTAATCCAGCAGGACGGGGCTGGGAAGGGAGATCAATTTTCCTGCCTGGAGTTTGTAACCTGAGCCGGGCTGGGGATGGACAGAGGAGCCCCGGCGTCGATTCCCAGCCTGGAATACGATCCCGTGCTCAGCCTGGAATATGACCCTGGAATCTCACGAGTCCTTGGTGCTCCTTCTCCAGCAGCACCTCCGGGATTTTCCCAGCCCCCTCCAGGATGCAGATGCTCTGCAAATCCTGAACCCTCAGTGCGAGGATGCTTCCAGAAATCCTAACAAGGCAGAGGCGGCTCTGGCAGAGCCCTGGATGCTCTTTGGGAAGCAGGGATTGGGAATAGCTGTGCTGGGAGAGGTTTCTTTGCTGCTGCTGCTTTGTCTCTGGGATTGATGGGACCCCACAAAAAAAAACCCAAACCAAACAACCCAAAACAAAACAAAAACAACAACAACCCCCCCAAATGACAACAACAAAAAACGCCCCAACAAACAAACAAAGAAACAAAAACCCCCCCAAAAACCCAAACCAAAACAAGCAAAAAACAACAAAAAAAAACCCCACCCCAAAACCCCAAACAAACCCAAAACAAAAAAAACCCCAAACCACAAAAAACAAAAACCCCAAAAAACTCCCCAAAACTCCCCAAAACCCCAACCCAACAAAACCCACCAAAAAGGAGATTTAAGCTCCCCACTCCCAAGGGATTTGGAGTTTTTTTGGGACAGGCTGCTCTTGAGATGGGGCGCTCCAAGATGGCTTTGTCCTACAGGAGATTCCAGCTTTTATTTTTTTTACAGCATTTGGGTTTTCCCCAGGGGAGCTGCACCAGCCACAGCACCCTGGGAGGGTTTGGTTTCTCCAAGAACTTGTCCCAAGTCCTTCTCCAGCTGCCAATTTTTAATGGAGATTTTTATGGAGAAACTCCAAAGCCTCTCCTTCCAAGCTTGGGTGGAGTCCCAGTTTTTCTCTCCATTAATTGGGATATAAAGAGTCCGTGAGTCCCATGAGCAGGAGAGTCCCACACCCATCCCAATCCAAGGATCCTTGTGTATTTTCCCAGTTCAACACCTTCTTTTCCATGTAAGGTTCCTCCTTGGCTTGTTCTAAGGATATTTTCAACCATTTCAGAGGCCGAGCAACCTCCGACACTTCCATTCATTCTTTGGAAAGTTTCAGGATTGTAAACAAAGGATCAAAACTAAAATTGAAGGAATTGTTCTGTTGCTGCCAGATTTAATTAATTAACTTAAAATAATTTAATTTCATTTCAATTAAATTTAATTTAACTTTAATTCCAAGCTGGGAATTAAACCTGAATCCTGCAGAAGCAAAACTGGTGGGAAGATCATCCCTCCTTCCCAAACTCTGCCACCCTGATGCAAATCCCTGGCCTTTCCTTCCTTCCTTCCTTCCTTCCTTCCTTCCTTCCTTCCTTCCTTCCTTCCTTCCTTCCTTCCTTCCTTNTTATCCCTTTCCCCCCTCCTTCCCACTTCCTTTCCCTCTTCCTCTCATTTCCAGGCTTCTCTGCTGCTGTAATTTTCCCCAAAACTCAGCTATTCCTGCATGCCAGGGTGTTTGGGGCTCAGCACCACAAGCAACCTTTCAGTGGAATGAGAAATCCCCTTAGGAAATGTCCATTTATAAAATATTCCATGGGAATAAGCATTGAGGGAGAGCAGCTCCAGAGGGAGAGGCAGCACAGCCTTTATTTATAATTGGAATTTTTTTGCACAGACAGAATCAAACTCACTATGCCTGGGGGAAAAAGGAATTCCCAGCAAATACAAAAGAGGAGATAATCCAGATTTTTTTTATCTTAGATTTATGATCCAGGCTGGGGAATATAAATTCCAGGTTATCCGGTGAGTCTGACTGTAAAATCCTTGATTTTAAGAACCTCATTTCTCTCCCAGCAGCTGCATTTTCTAAAGGACTCGGAGGAAATGAAAAATGACACCCAAAAGCCCCATTTTTCAGGATAACCTGCCCTGTTTCCAGAGGATTATTTCCCATTGCTATGAAAAAGGTGCAGGAAGAGCTACTTGGAACATGTCTGAAATTCCTCTTCCACTTCCACACCCTCTGGAGCCACCTCTGGTTTTTTTATAAACTATTTTCCTGCTGCAGATTTGTGCAAACTCTGACTTTTCCCATGGTCAGGAGAAAACGAGACCCCAAAGGCCTCTTTTATTTCCAGCCCCGTGTGATCCCCTGAAACGTTTTGCATCATCCGTTGTCTCTGCTTCTGTCATTCCATGTGGGAATTCTGGCTTTCTGCGAGGCTTTGCTCCGTTACTGGGTATCTCTCTTTGGGTTCAAAGCCATGGACCATCCCAAAATCAAGTGGGAGCTGGCAGAGGGGTATTTTGGGATCAGGCACAGTTGTGCTTCCTTGGCTGGTGGCCAGGGCTCCATAAATATGGAATGGGACAATGGAATTATCCCTCTTGTGTCCAGAGCAGCACAGGAATGGAAAAGGTCTAGACCTGGAGGTAAAAAATGCTGCAGGAATGATCCCAGTTGGTGTCCACCAGTCGGGTTTGTTGGATTTCCCTGGAATTTTGCACAACTGAACCCTTGGCTGGTTGGTACCAAAGGGAGAAGGAAGTGAATCCCAGTCCCGGTGAGAGTGGGATGTTCCTGACTCCCCATCCTCCTTCCAAAGGTCCAGCTCCTCCCAGAATCATGGAATGGTTTGGCTTGGAAGGGGCCTTTAAAGGTGATTTAGAGTCATGATCCAACTGGGAAAGAGCTTAATCCTTCTCTGGACTTTAATTCCGGAATCTCTACCGAGAGGAGGAAAACCCTTCCCTTGGGCCAATGCCAGGAGCTTCCCTTTCCCTTCCATCCCCTCATTTTGCTCTGGGATTCTGGATGCTCCCACAGCATAAACTGAAATTCCAATAGGGCCAACGCGCTGTTCCTGAAGGAGAAGACGCTCCTGAAACCTCCCAGAACTCCCAACTTCTGTCAAACCCTCTGGCTCCTGGGAACTTGGAATGGTTTGGGTTGGAAGGGACCTTAAGGATCATCCAGTCCCACCCCATTCCATGGGCAGGGACACCTTCCACTATCCCAGGGTGCTCCAAGCCCTGTCCAGCTTGGCCTTGGCAAATTTATTCTGGTCTCTCACCACCCTCACTGGGAAGAATTCCTTCTCACTATCCCATCTAAATCAGTCCTGCTCATCCAGGCAATTCCCAGGCACGTTTTGGAGCTTTGTGCAGGTGAAGAACAATTTCCAGTGGGTGCTGAGCGTGTGACCACCACGCTGTGAGCACCAAAATGGAATAATGGAGTCCTGGAATCCGCTGAGCTGGAAGGGGCCCATCGGGATCACTGGCAGGGATTAATTTAATTTAATTTTATTTAATTTAATTCCGAGCCGGAAATCCTGCAGAAGCAAAACTGGTGGGAAGATCATCCCTCCTTCCCAAACTTTGCCATCTTGATGCAAATCCCTGGATTTTTCTACCTGTTTCTTTCCTCCCAGCCCATTTTCTGGGTGTTGTTCCACATTTGGCTCCCATTCCGAGGATGTGTCGTTCCAGCTGAGGACACCCAGGACTCCAAACCCCCTAAGGAGACGTGGCCAAAGTCATCCCAACCTTCTGTCCAGGCTAAGCAGAGCCAGAGTTTCCCAAACTGGGTGTGCAGCACTTCCAACAGCATGGAGAAAATCCAGGGATGAGTGGAATTTGTGCTTCCCAAGGACACAGGTTCATTCCCAGTGCGGTGCCTGGTGATTCTTCACTGCAGCACCCTTAAATGAATTTTTTGGCTCATTTTTTGGCATCTGACAGTTCCAGAGCATCCAACAGTGAAAGTGAGCTTGGAAATAATTTTCCACAGCTGTTTTTCCAGCCTCTTTCCATGGATTACCCCTCACACCTTTATAAGCTAAATCTTCACAGCTCGTTGGTGGCCACCTGGATGTTTATAGGGAAAAGCTTCCGGAATGGAGGGGAGGAAAAGAGATCCAAGGAATAACAGGTGATTCCTCACCGAGATTCCATGTGCAGACCTGGATTTGGAGCCTCTCATCCAGGAAAAGGGTTGTTGGGACTGACATCATGGGATACCCTGTTAATTTTGGGATTAAGTTTGGGATCCAGCTCAGGTTTCACTTGGCAAATCCCTCAGCATTTTTTTTAACCCTGACAAGGAACATGGAGTGACAGCAGCTTGTTCATCCCACTGCACCTGCATCCCAGGGGAAGTTCCCTGGAATTCCTGGTGTTGCTGCCTCCCTCCTTATCAGCATCCCTGGAAGTTCAGAAAGTTTGTGGATGTGGCACTTGGGACATGGTTTAGTGGGGAAATAAAATTGTCTCTGAGGTCTGAGCAGGTTCATCCTCCAGCCAAAGCTGGAAGAGAGCGGCGCCTCCCTATTCCAGGGATTCCTTGGCCGGGATCCTCCATGGCCTGGCAAGACCAGAGGTCAGGGAGATGCTTTGGGACCATCTCCAAGCCTCTCCTCCTCCCTGAGCTGCCTGGTGTCACTCCAGGATTGTCCCTGCTTGGATCAGGTGCCAAACCCCACTGAGGGGACTCATCCCATGGGAATGCCTCCCCCGACCATGGAAGGGGGGTCACATTCCTGGGATTCCCGTGAGGAGCCCCTCCTCACCCATCCATACCCTCTGTGGGCTCTTCTTTTAGACCTTAATTGTGCAAAGGGTTTTCTTTATCCACTCACCCACAAGAGAAATCAAACAAGTCCAACTGGAAACCTCTAAAGTCTGAAAATTCACTATTTTAGGTACCTGAAATTAAAAAAAAAAGGGCTCAAAGTCTTGTCTGAATTCCTGTGGACAAGCTCTGGCAGAAAATGGGATGAACCCAAAAATCCAGGTGGGATCTTCCAACTGAAAGCAAAGGAAACACACACACAAAAAAACCCCAAAGAAACAAGTGGAAAAGGAGCTTGAAATATTCCCACTGGAGCTTTTCCAAGAGTTGCCAGCAGTGTTTGTAACTTGGGGCTCCTTTGGCTGATTTTTCCTGCTTGGATTTGGATGAAGGCAAAGGAACAGCAAATGGAAAAGCAAATGGGACAAGGCTGGAAGGTCCATGCCAATCCCTGCATCCCTGGGATGTGGCTGTGGTTCCCACTCATCCCTATCCCTCTTTTTAAGGCCCAGAATTTGGGATGGGATTGCTCCTACACCATCTGTGGGAATGTCCTCGCCAACTGCCTTTGCCAAGCACGAGGAATTGTTGGAATGGGGAAAAACGCAGCTCTGGACCCTTCTGGATGCATTTGATCTTGGATCTGCTTCCATCCAAATCCTAAAATAAGGCAAGGAATTTGGATCTGCTCACGGACCCAGGCTGCGAGAGGGGAGCAGAACCCTCCGACCGCAGCAGATTTCAATTTCTGGAGGCACATCTGGGCTGGATGTGCTGTTCCCTGATTCCAACAGAAAAATGTGGAGGCAAGATGTGTTCCCTGCTTGGAGCTGTCCTCCTGGCAGGGGTGGGAAGTGATGAGTGAGTGGGAGTGATAACCCGGGCTGCTGACGGGTTCCTGCGTGAGATCCCGGGATGCTGGAGCGGGATTTGGGATTGCTTTCCCTGTCTCAACGCCCCCTCCTGCTCCCAAATGCCAGAGGGGAGGAATGTCTACACCACAGAGCAGGCTGAGCACGGGATGGTTTTCCTGAGTCCTCCTGGCTTCCTCCTGCACTGCTGGGCCTGTGGATTGTGGAAAACGGGAGGATCCATCCTTGTTAAAGCTGGATATGGACAAGACGGATGTTCTGGATGTTTCCAGCCTCCCTGGGAAGTTTTTATTGAAATTTAATCAATGATGATCTCATCCAAAATTGAAAAATCCATGATAAATTGATAAATCCAAACTGACTCCATGACTTCCTGCTTGTTTCTGTGGGAATCACCACCTGACCTGGAGACATTCGGAGCTGGATCCATCCTGGGATGATCCTGATGTGCTCCAGTTCTGGGCTGGGATTTGTCCACTTCCACTGTTCCAGGCTGCTCCAAGTCCTGTCCAAGCTGGCCTTGGACACTTCCAGGGATCCAGGGGCAGCCACAGCTGCTCTGGGAATTCCATTCCAGTCCTTCCCCACAACCCCAGCCAGGAATTCCACCCCAGTATCCCATCAAAACCTCACCTTTTTCCACCTTGGCTGATCTGATAGTGAAGGAAACACGAAATTCACATCCCAGTTGTTGTATCTTCCAAAAATATGGAGTTATCTAAAAAGGAAAATCTGGGAAGACTGGCACATCATCCCTGGACAAATTATTCCCTGGGACATCTCCAGTGAGTCAACAAGACCTCACCTGTTCTCCCTCTCTGGATCTCCACAGATTCTGAGGAACTCTCCCAGCCCTTCAGGCAAAGGCCGTGTGGGACATCAGAGCTTCTCCTCCCTGTCCTGTGTCTCTGCCACCGGCTCTGCTCCACAGCTGGCACCACTTGGAGCCAGGAAAAGGCAGGAATGGTTTCCAGAAAGATGAGTCTGAGCAGCTCCTTGACGCAGCTGGGAGCAGATGTTGGGAGCCGAGGAGCTCTGGCACGGCTCTAATTCCATAGGGACACATGGAGGAGGGAGGAGCAGACCTGATTGGAACCCTTTCAAACAGGGATGAAACATTCCTCTTGGAAAGATGCTGGAATATTTCAGCTTGTCACTCAGACCCTCTCTTTTTTCCCTGCTTTTTCACTATTTTTTTCTGGTTTCCAGCTGCGCCGATGAAATTTCCCTTGTGAAGTTTTTTTGGAGAAGCAAAAGCCAATTTTGATTGAAAAGATAAGGTTCAGTGGGATTTTTTTATTTCATGGGATTTTTTTATTCCATGGATCTGCATGGAGGTGGAAACATGCCCATTCAGGAAAGTTTACCTGATTTTTGTGTAATAAAAGAAAATTATCTCGCTGATTAAAGCTTGCCCTGGACTGTATTTCCGGTTCATGGAATGTATTTCTGGATCATCATGGAATGACACAACCAATAAAAAAAGCAACAGAAATTTGTGCCTGCTTTGAGTTAAATTTTTTTTTTTCATGGCAATCACTGCTGTTGGACTTCTTCTTGGGCAAAGTCAACCATTCCCTGGAAGGCAAAGGAACAATTCCCAGGCTGTGTGGGCTTTTCCCACCCCATGCCTCAGCTGAGGGGTCTCTCCCCTGCTCCACATTTTCCTTTGGGCTGCTCCATGGATCCAACACAGCTTGGAATTCCTGGCTATGCTGGATCAGTGCTGTCCAACGTGACAACCACTCTCCCTAAAATCAATTTTAAATTCTGTAATATTTTTACTCAACACTTTCCTGAGTCATCCAGGGTCAGGGAGTTGATTCCCTTTGTCCTCAGTGTTATCTTGGCCACAAACTGCAAAGAAGGGATCAGCCAGGAGGAATTTGGGGGATGCCATTCCTCTGCTTTCCTGAGGGGCTGGAGCATCTTGTGAGTTGGAATGACACAAATTCTTCTCCTTCCTCACCTGGATCCTCCTGGTGATGCTGCAGGGTTTGTTATGAGGGGCTGCAGCGAGTCCAGGGAAGGGAACAGAGCTGGAAAGGGGCTGAGCCTGGAGAAAAGGAGGCTCAGGGGGGACCTTGTGGCTCTGCACAGCTCCTGACAGGAGGGGACAGCCGGGAGGATTTGGGATCTTATCCCAGGGAACAGGAACAGGAGGAGAGGGAACAACCTCAGGCTGGGCCAGGGCAGGCTCAGGGTGGAAATTGGGAAATGGTCCAAAGGGAACATCCAAGAGAGCTGGAGAGGGACTGGGGACAAGGGATGGAGGGACAGGGCACAGGGAATGGCTCCCACTGCCAGAGGGCAGGGATGGATGGGAGATTGGGAAGGAATTCCTGGCTGGGAGGGTGGGCAGGCCCTGGCACAGGGTGCCCAGAGCAGCTGTGGCTGCCCCTGGATCCCTGGAAGTGCCCAAGGCCAGACTGGACAGGGCTTGGGGCACCTGGGACAGTGGAAGGTGTCCTTGCACATGGCAGGGGTGGCACTGGGATGATCTTTAAGGTCCCTTCCAATCAAAACCATTCCCTGATAACATTCCTGGGAGGAGGATGTCCAGGTGTTGCTTGGATCCCCCCTGGACTGAACACCTAGGGAGCTTTACTCCCTGGAATGATGGATGTTTGGTTCCAATCCAAGCTAAAATTGGCGACAGTAAAATGAAATCCCCATGGATACCCATGGGGTGTTACCTTCAGTCAGATCCAGAGGTTTGTGTTCCACAAAAAGTGTTTTCCATGCAATATTTCCCTCCTTTCCCTGACCAGGATTCCCAGGGCAGTGGCAGAGCCCCATCCCTGGAGGGATTTTAAAGCTGTGTGGATGTGGCACTTGGGGACAGGATTCAGTGGTGGCCCCAGGGCTGGGGAATGGCTGGAGTCCATGATCTTGAAGGGCTTTCCCAACGCCAGTGATTCCGTGATTCCCTGCTTTAGCACACCCGGAGCAGCCAGTTGCCCTCGGAATGTTCTCCTGACCGCTGTGTGAACCCCCTGCTCTCCTGAGGGCTCCCTGACCTCGCTCCGGTGGGTGGGGAGGGGTTGGGATGAATCCAGAGCCGGGAGGGGTGAGGATGTCACCGACACCCTGCACCCTTTGTGTCTCCCTGTCCGGAAGGAGCGGAATTTTCCGCAAACACCGAGGGAAAGGGAGAGCGGCCAACAATTCCCAGCCTTTGTTCCCCTCCCTCATCCCACACCTCCAGGGACTGGACCTCCATCCTGCCCTCTGGCAAAGAGGGACCCCAGGCTATGGAGCTTGACATGGATTTTCTCATGAGCTCATCTTCCCTCATGAATCCAGGGAGGCTCCAGGCACTGGAATCCCAGCCGTGGGAAGGAGGGAGGCAGCTCCTGGAATCTGCTTCATCCCACATCATTCCGACTGGAATGGGGGCACATCCAGGATCTCCCTGGCATGGGAACAGCGGAGATGGCACCTGGGTGTGCCCAAGGTGGCACTTGGGGTGTCCAAGGTGATTCCTTCCCTGCTGAGGGTCTGGAAAATGGGAACAGGCACCTGATGGAGGGATTTGACTGCCTTGGGAAGTGTTGGGAATGTGGGAGGTGAGCAGGGCTGGTAAACACAGCATTCCTACCCCCACCCTTCCGGGGAAAACACAAAATCAAGGATTAATAGCAAACAGACAATCCAGCTGTCTGCAGCTCTCTGGTTACGAGGTGATTCCTGCTCCAGACAATCCTCAGGAATTGCTGTTCTTATTCCTGCTAAAAATGAGGGAATTGCTGCAAGGATGAAACGCCGCCATTTTCCTGGAGTTTAGGTTTGATTTCCAAGATCCCTGGGGAAGTCAAAAGTCTTGTGCAGCAAGTGGGGAACCTAGAATTCCCAAAGAGAGAGGCAGGAGGGCCAAGAATTCCTGGGCCAAGGGCCGGATGCCGATTGGTGCTGGAGCATTCCTTACAGGTGGGTGCATTCCAAGGTGCCCTCACCAGGAAAAACAAGGGAAAAACAAAGACTCTCCAAGAATTAATGCCTTGAACCTGTGAAGATTGGGAAAAATCCAATTCCCAGGAACTGATGGGATGACTTCACACAGAGCCATCGCTTCCAAGGGATAGGGAATATTCTGTGTTGGAAATGCTCCTTCCCTCCCTGTGATGTCTTGGTGTGCTCTGCCCTGACTCTTCCATGTTTTGTTGGGATCTGTTTTTCCAGGCTCAGCTCTCCCATCCCTTCCTTTCACCTTTTGTTCCCTAAGAAGTTGATTATCCACTTGTTTGGGTCTGCTCAGGAGATCCTGTGGGCTCTTCCCGTTGGAGTAGCTCAATATTTGTATTTATGGCTCCTTCATTCCATGCCTGGAAGGAATTCCCACTGCCAGGAGGCTGGATTGCTTCTAGGTGGTGATCCAAGTGTTCTGGAGGCCTCTGTGAAGTTCTGGAGTAGGGAAAACACCTCCTTAAGGGTCACCAGATCCAAAAAGGAGCGGAACTCCCTCGATATTCCTACATGGGCCGATGGAGAAATGGTGCTGGGAAATCCATGGGAGCAAACATCCTAAGGACAAGGCTGTGATCCAAAGGGAGACAGAACTGGAATCTGGAGGCAGAAATCCTTGGGAGAACATTTAGGCTGGAAATGAGCCAACTCCACGGAGAGAGAACAGAAAAAAATCCGCAACTTTTAGGGAATGTTTCTCATGGAAGGGAACAGGGACTCCGAGCAAAAAAACCTTTTCAGGAAGAATCTGGACACAAAGATCTGGGATTTGGGATTTCACCTCCTCCCTTTCCATCAAATGGGGCTGAGGCTGGGCAGGCCCTGGCACAGCCCGGAGCAGCTGTGGCTGCCCCTGGATCCCTGGAAATGTCCAAGGCCAGGCTGGATGGGGCTTGGAACAGTCTGGAAGGTGTGAAGGGGGTGGAATAGGATGATCCTTAGGATCCCTTCCCACCCAAACCATTCCAGGATTCCAGGATTAAAAGGTCTCAGTGTGGTAGAAAACCCTCAAATCACAAAAATCTGAACTTGGGGTAACAAAAAAGTTCAAATCCAAATATTTTTCCCCCCAGTATTTTCCTAATCCTGGCAGGACTGAGCCTTAATTGGCTGCTAGGGTTTAATGGACAATCCCTGGAATCTCATCAGAGTCTGAAAATCCCAGAGCACTCACAGCAAGGGCAGGGCTGGTGGGGGGGTGTCAATAATTCCAGACAAAACAGGATAAATGCTGGATAATTCCCTGAAGGGGCAATAAAAAATCTCTCTGTGGCTGTGAGTCCTGCTCTCCTCATTATTTCCTGGATAACAGATGGACTGGGAGGTGTTTGGAGGCTCTGACAGGTTGTCCATGAGGAAAGAGATTAAATCCTCCAAATAAATGATCCAGCTTTCCTTGGCTGCGGTATCCATCTTTTCCAGAGAAAGGATTATCAGGAATGGGGGATATTTATCACTGACACTGCGAGCAGAGCTTGATTTCCAGCACTTGTCCTGTTTGGAGATGATGGGAGTGCTGACAGAATCCAAGGATCCTTCAAGCTGGAATTAAAGCCAGGATTATTGTCCCAAATTGGTCACCTTGGACCGTCCAGCTCGCTCTGTGCAGCCCCAAAGTGACCACAGGGACTGGAAAGGGGAGTGGTCATTCCATGGGGGAATGGACCAGGACAGGCTCGGGGAGATGCAGGGATGGGATATGGGATGTGGGATATGGGATATGGGGTATGGGGTATGGGGTATGGGGTATGGGATATGGGATATGGGATGTGGGATATGGGGTATGGGGTATGGGGTATGGGATGTGGGATATGGGATATGGGATATGGGATATGGGATATGGGGTATGGGATATGGGATATGGGGTATGGGATATGGGATGTGGGATATGGGATATGGGGTATAGGGTATGGGGTATGGGATATGGGATATGGGGTATGGGATATGGGGTATGGGATGTGGGATATAGGATATGGGGTATGGGATATGGGATACGGGGTATGGGATATGGGATGTGGGATATGGGATATGCGGTATAGGGTATGGGATATGGGATGTGGGATATGGGATACAGGGTATGGGATATGGGATGTGGGATATGGGATATGGGATGTGGGATATGGGGTATGGGATATCCTGACACCATCCCATGTCTGTGGCCTCAGAGTGGGATGAAGGAGCTGCTGAGCAGCCCAAGGATTTCCCTGCATTGCATCAGCATCAGCACAGGCTGGTGATTGGCTGGAGACATTAATGAATACACAAATATGCAAATGATATGTTAATGAGCATCCTGAGGCTGTGCCGGCTCTGATGAGGACTCGGAGCCTCCTCCAGGCACAATTTCCCACCTTTTCTGCTTTCCCTGCCTTCAAATCCCATATCATGCCTCTCATCCTGAGGCTTCCCCCGTTCCCGTGCCTCGGGATGCAGCCTGGAATTCCAGAACAAAGCTCTCCAGTCCCTTCCCAGCCCGCTGTCCTGTTGGGTGGCAGCCTCCCAGTCCTGCTCCCGAGGCCGGGATGCAATCCAAGCCTGGAGGGGGCTGCCTGTTTTCCAGAGAATCCCTGGGAGACTCCGTAGTTCTCCCTCCAGTCTTTCTTCCCTGTTTTTTTTTCTTTTTTATTTTCCCCTCCTTGCTTTCAATTATTTCCCTTTGTGAGAGGGAACAACATTCCTACGGAATGGAGGCCTGAGAGCTTGCACAGCAGAGGCTTAAAATCCACATGGGTGGCTCCCAGGCGGAGGGAAATGAAGGAAGAGGGAATTTTGGGATGTGCCCTCTCCCTCCGTGGCATTCCCAGCTGTCCCATGATGTGACACTGACAGCAGATCCCTAAACCAAACGGGCTCCTCTCACTTCCCAGCTGGATTGGGAAGCAGGGATGGCTCATGGAGGGAAAACAGGGAGCACAGGGGAAGGATGAGCAAATAAATCCAGGGAGTTACGGTGATGCCTCAGGTTTCAGCTTTTATATTTTCACATTCTGTGCTGCTTTAGTGTGTGGGTCTGAGCTTCACATCAGGGGATGGTGAGCTCTCTGCACAGAGCAGGGAGACAAAACAATTCCTGCTCCAGCTGGGCACCAAGGACAAATGATCCAAATCTCAGCCCAAGAGCACAACCAGCGTGGGCTGGAGAGAGAAAAACAAGCAGGATGGGAGTGCATGGGCTAAAGCTGGAATTGGCCAATGAACTGCAATCTGCACATGGAGCAGAGCTGATCACAGGGAGAGACCCCGGGAGCGCTCGTGCATTTTGGGACCATTTTGGCTCCAGAATTTGGGATATTGCTGAGATTTGGAGCTCCAGGCCCAGATGCGAGGGAGAGGCTGAAGAGCTGCAACCCAAGGAGTGCCTGGCACCTGCACTTCAGCTGCCTTATCCCTGGGAGAAAGGTTCCTGGAATTCTGGAATTTTCCCTGGAATTTTGCAGGGGGTGTGCTGGTCCTTCCCTCCTCCTTGAAGAAGTCGTGTGAGCTGTGTTTTTTCCCTGATCCTAATCATTCCCACTGCTGGAATAAATCTCATCCAGCTGCCATGTGTGAGCTCACCACAGAGGCCTCAGCAGCTTCCTGCAGGCTCTGCTTTCCCAAAGCTCAGCAGCTTTTCCTCCCCTCGGATCCCGTGTCCTACAGGAGGGACCACCCAGCAGCTCCTCTCCCTTTGTTCCACTGGGATGCAGAGGGGCAGCATGGGAGAGGCTGGAGCTGCAGGTGAATCCCACCCAGGAGGATTCCAGCCTGGAGGAGAGAGACTTTGGAGTCCCTTCCAGGTCCAAAGGGGCTCCAGGAGAGCTGGAGAGGGACTGGGGACAAGGGATGGAGGCATAGGACACAGGGAATGGCTGAAAGCTGAAGGAGGGGAGATTTAGATGGGATATTGGGAAGGAATTCCTGGCTGGGAGGGTGGGGAGGGGCTGGGATGGAATTCCCAGAGCAGCTGTGGCTGCCCCTGGATCCCTGGCAGTGCCCAAGGCCAGGCTGGACAGGGCTTGGAGCAGCCTGGGACAGTGGGAGGTGTCCCTGCCATGGCAGGGGTGGCACTGGATGATCCTTAAGGTTTCTTCCAATCCAAACCCTTCTGGAATTCCATGATCTGACAATTCAATATTTCCCAATTCAATATTTCCCAATGGCTGCTGAGCAATCCCAGTTATGGATTTCTCATGGATGCTGCACTAAATGGAGGCTTTGGGAAAATGTCCTGGCTTTAAAGGACATTTAAATATCTCTGTGTGCCTCAAAGGAAGAAGCTCCAGGGCAGCATCCACAAAAGAAGGGCAGAAGGATCATGGAATCATGGAAGCTGGAAAGAGCTCCAGGAAGGAACTCTGGAATCCAAGCTCCTTCTCCGTGCAGGGCCAGCTCAGGGCTTTCCAGTGGGAAAACCTCCAGGAGTGGAGATTTCCCAACCCCTCTGGACACCCTTTTCCAGTGTCTCAGTGTCCTAATGATCCAAACAACATCACAGGAAGGAACAACATCCTTGACAGAGAAAGGCAGCTGAGCTGGAATTCTCAATCCCTAATATTTTAACTGAGAGTGGAAAATACTCACAAATCCTAAGGAAGAGGAGATTCTCGCAGGGAAAAGCGGACTCGTTCTTCTGGAGATGTGAGCCTGGCTGCACCAGACATCCTGATCCTATAAATAGATTTTAATTACCCCTCACAGAAGGAAATTCCCAAAATTACTGCAGCCCAGACTGATTGTGCCTTGTCTGCAGTAAAAGCATCAGCAGGGAATAATCCTTGGATACTCAAGAGTGGCAAATGCAATTTGTCACAATCCCTGGCTCTCCCAGATTTCCAGCTCCAGCTGGAAGGGCTCTGATTTCCCATCTAGAGCAGGCACTGAGCTTTCCAGCAGCTTTCCATGCTGGTGACTCCCAGGAGCATCAAAGAGGATCCAGCAGGGAGGAAAAACCATTCCCAGTTCCCTCTGCTGCTGGGAGGTTTTGCGGCAGAACACGAGGCTCCCTTTTTTTAATCTCCCCCTGGATTTTGACAGTTTCATTGGAGCTGTGTGGAATTGTTTTCCTTTCCCAGTAAATCTGACTGGGCCCCCCATGGTCCTGTGTCAGGGACTGGTTTTAGGAGGGATGGGAGATTTTGGAGCAGCACTGGAAGGACTAAACCAGATTCTGTGCTCAAGCCCAGGGGTGTGGAATTAGACAAACTTTAATTGAGTCAATGTCACCTGTTTGAAAGGAATTAATGCAGGGATTGGGAAGACTCTGGAGCAAATGAGGCAGGAGGGACCAGGATTTATCCCATTTTATATCAAAACCAGACACCTGGAATTCAATTTAATAGACAATAAAGGATCTCTTGAATTCCAGCGGGATTCCAGGGATCACTTCTGCTGTCCATACAAAGGCAGCAGGAGTTAAAATAAAATGTTCTGAGGCCATTTAAATATCCATATGGGCCTGGAAAAGATGGAATTTCTGTGGCCTTTTATATCAGGGGCTGAAGGACAGAGAGGACAAGGAAAGGAGAGGGGGTGGAGTGGTTAAATTAAAGAGGAGAGATTTCATTTGAGATAAGAAAGGAGAGCTTCCAATGAGGGTGGTAAAACACTGGGATGGATTTCCCAGAGGAATTGGGGTTGTCCCACCCCTGGAAGTGTCCAAAGCCAGGCTGGATGGGGCTTGGAGCAGCCTGGGACAGTGGGAGGTGTCCCTGCCATGGCAGGGGTGGCACTGGATGGGCTTTAAGGTCTTTTCCAGCCCAAACCATTCCAAGATTCTTTTTTGCAGCCTTCCACAACCTGAAGAGAGCTATGAGAAAGATGGAGAGGGACTTTTTCCAAGAACCTGGAATGCCAGCATGAGGGAGAATGGATTCAAACTGAAACCCAGCAGGGATGGATGGGATATTGGGAAGGAATTCCTGGCTGGGAGGGTGGGCAGGCCCTGGCACAGGTGCCCAGAGCAGCTGTGACTGCCCCTGGATCCCTGGCAGTGCCCAAGGCCAGGCTGGATGGAATTCTGACCAACCTGGGATAGTGGGAGCTGTCCCTGCCCGGGGACTTTCCCTCACTCCCAAAGCCTGGCCACGCCAACCCAACGCACGCTCCTGGGATGGAAATTGTGGGAAATGTGAATTAAATTCCAGCCCCACTGGGACTCCCCACAGAAGTTCTGCCCTGTCCCAGCTCAGGGCCTCTCTGTCCTGCCCTGAGCTGGATGTGCCCCTCCAGGATTCCAGAAAAAGTCCAGGAAGGATTTTTCCAGGCATCTTGCTGTCCCAGTTGTGTCTGTACCCACACCTCCATTCCAGGCTCTTCCCACTGATGGAGAATAAACCCAGGAGTGACAAATTCCAGCCTGGAGACCCTCTGGAATGGGTGGGACCTGCTCCAGAGGCTTTGTGCAGCTCGGGGAGCAGAGCCCTGGGAATTTCCAAGGCTGGGATGAAGTAACGGGACTTGAAAGGGATTGTAGGAGCTCCAGGGAACGTCCTCATGCTGCAGCTCCTAAACCTCGTTAATTGTGGTACTAATTAAGGGCTGGGTTATTAAATTATCTCTCCACTCTGGGAAGCAAATAAACAAAGGAATTCCATGGGGCCTGTAAATCTGGATTCCCGAAATGTGTGTCCCATCTGGCTGGGGCACTGGGAACAATCCCCCGGGTGTGTTCCGTGTGGGGATGAATCCCAGGACACCTCGAGGGTATTCCCAAAGGAATCCCACAAAACCAGCCCCTTTTAGAGGCACTTTTATGGCCCTGCCACCACCAACTGGAGATCTGAGAGGCAGCTGGGTTTGGATCCATGAATGGATATTCCTGGGAAGGCTGAAGTGCCCTTTCTGTGCAGTGCATCCCAAAAATCTCATCTGGGACGAGGGAGCATTAAATCCAGGGATAAAGAGGGAAATCCTGGTCTGGAGCAGGGAATGAGCTGGTTTCAACACTCCAACGCTTGAGAGGATTTCCAGCTGGCTGCCCTTGCTCCATCCTTAAATATTTTAGGAGCCAGGGAGTGGGATTGCAGGATTTCCAAGGGCTGTTGCACATGGAAGACAGATGAGGGACTTCGGGAGAGGGAAGAGTGCAAGGCAGGGCTTGAAAAAGGGAAAGACAAAGGAAGGAATTACTGAGGAGTTAATCCTGGAAAACTGCTGAGGAAAAGGATTGGAAGGAGTAATTCCATTATTTGGGATCCCCACCCCACAGCTCTGTTGCCAGCTGGAAAAAGGATTTATGGAAAAGAATGAGGGGTCCTGGTGGTAATGGGGGGGATTATGGATCAGCACTGTCCAGTTTGGGGTTTCCCAGGAGGAAAACCGTGGAAACACTGGAGGGAGCCCAGTGAAGGGACACCAGCATGGCTGGAGGCTGGAGCAGGGGATGTTGGAGGGATCTGGAATTGTTCTGCCTGGAGAAGATCTGGGACAGAGGTTCCTCAAATTCACCTGATGATCCAGAGGTTTCCCATTCCTGGGACAGAGCAGGGCTGGGATTTCTCCCGGAGAGCCCAGGGAATGAGGCAATAATTGGATTTGCGTTTCACATTTAAAAAAAACCCTAAACTGGCCAGAACAGCAGCAGAGCCAAGGGATTCTGTTCCACTTCCCACCAAATTTAGGAAGAGGGAAGAGAAAAAAACTCAGTTTCCAACCCCCTGGCAATTCCTTCCTTTTCCACTCTTTCCTTACTTTGTGCTACTGGGAAGAGGTGCAGGAAGCCTCTAGCTTCCCTGGATTCTGGATTTTTTGTTGTGTACTTGTAGGGTTTTTGGGAATTGCAGTTCTGGATTTTACTAGGGTATTTGTAGGTTTTTTGGGAACAGAAATTCTGGATTTTTAGGTGTGTATTTGTAGGTTTTTGGGAATTTCAGTTCTGGATTTTTAGTTATGCAGTTGTAGGGTTTTTGGGAATTGCAATTCTGGATTTTTAGTTATGTATTTGTAGGGCTTTTGGGAATTGCAATTCCGGATTTTTAATTGTGTAGTTGTAAGGTTTTGGGAATTGTGGGCCTTTATTCTTTGGAATTTTTAGGTTGGATATCAGGAAAAGGTTCTTCCCCCAGAGACACTGAACAGGCTCCCCAGGGAATGGGAATATTCCCAGGGGGAATTATCAAGCTCGGGGAAGGTTTGGACAATGCCCCCAGGCACAGGGTGGGACTGTTGGGGATAGGGGTGGGGGGATGATCCCTATGGGTCCTTCCAACTCAGGATATTCCCTGATTTTTCTGGTCAGGGTTCCAATCCTCCCTTCCCAAATCCCGGGTGAAATTCCTCCAGCTCTTCCTTATCCATTTCCCCCAGCCAAAATGCTCCCTAAAAACTGAGCTGCTCCTTTCCCAGTCTGGATATTCCATTCTCCTAAAAAATCCCACAAAACCAAACTGGGAGCAGGGTTGTGACCTCATTCCCTTCATTCCAGAGCTGTTTGCTCCCAGAAAACAACCCCTGTTTGTTTGCTTGTTTGTTTGTTGGACATTTTGGAGGGAATTTTCAGTCTGTTTTCTTTTCCAGAGGGGTGGGAATTCCAAAAGCCTCCACAGAGCCTCCTTTAAAACCAGCCCAGGAATTCCCTCCCACCTTCCCATTCCCAGACGGGACAGAAATAGGGAAATAAATAAATCCCTGGATACAAACTGTCCCTGTTGTTATTCTGGTGTAAATCCCGGGATCTGTGAAATTCCTCACAGGAACAGCAGCTGGCCCCAGGCTCTGACATCTCCAGGGATTTTCCTCTGGATGCATAAAAAGAGGATAAAGGGAGTGGGGCTTTGTTTTCCATCCCAAATGATTCCACGAGTCTGCCTTGGCCTTTGCCCATTCCCAGTCCTTTTATCTGGGAATGATCCAGGAGCAGATTCCAATACTGAACTGTTCCATGATTTTACAGTTAAATAAACCCAGGGATAGTTTTAGACAGTTCCTCGGGCTGCACCCCTCTCTTTCTGCTTCAAATCTCCTTTTTTATAAACCAGGACCCCAGCCCTTGACTCTGCCCATGGAAAACTTCCAGTTTCCATCCTATTCCTGCTCAACACAGGAACCAAATTCTGTGAATTTGAATTGCATCTGAAGAAAAGGCGGGAATGTAGCAGCTGAAGGAAAATGTGGGCATGCACCTCCTGAAGGAAAGGTGGGAATGCAGGAGGTGAAGGAAAGGTGGGAATGCAGGAACTGAAGGAAAGATGAGAACGCAGGTGAAGGAAAATGTGGGAATGCAGCTCCTGAGGGAAAGGTGGGAATGCAGGTGTTGAAGGAAGACGTGGGAATGCAAGAGGTGAAGGAAAAGGTGGGAATGCAGTTCCTGAAAGATGTGGGAATGCAGTTCCTGAAGGAAAGCTGGGAATGCAGTTCCTTAAGAAAGATGTGGGAATGCAGTTCCTTAAGAAAGATGTGGGAATGCAGCTCCTTAAGAAAGATGTGGGAATGCAGTTCCTTAAGAAAGATGTGGGAATGCAGCTCCTGAGGGAAAGGTGGGAATGCAGCTCCTGAAGGAAAGCTGGGAATGCTCCCTGACTCTGTGGGCTTGGCCAAGGACTCTCCTTGGTGCTCCGGAGCAGCTCCTGTGTCCCACAGCTCCAATTTGGATCCATCCAGACCCTTGGCTGCTGCTGGGAGCTCTGGGTGCTCCCATCCCGCACTGGGAATTGTGCTGTCAGTGAAACACTGACTGTCCTTCCACTGCTCATTTAAGAACAAGGATATGGTCTGTGCTCATCTCAGAAAGCAAAGCCAAATGTTTAAATAGTTCAAGTCACAATCATAGTCTTCCTGTAAATAATTCGTATGTAAGACAAACTAAATATCTTCGTTAGCTATCTTCGAACAGAATTAATCCTAGCAAAGGAAAATCACCCTTTGAAATACAGAAAACCATCAGTGAGTTACTGTACATATTGCATGCACAGCATCAGAACACAGACACCATAAAAAAATAGGTTTCACTTTCAACTGTGAACAGGCAGAATACATTATTATTTTCTGAGTAAAACACCACAAACATTACATATCGCTTAGGAAAACTGTGCACAGCGTACTTCAGCATGAAGAAACTCAATTTCAGTTATCTTGTAGCTATCGCTGGCAAATATTGCCTTTAAAAAAACTTCAGCTGCGTCTGATAACATACAACTGAAAGTGTAAGCAACACAAATGTGTGGGCTTTGTTATCCTCCCACATGCTTCATTTTTAGCAGGCATTGGCACTCCTCATCTACCTCCTGAGGACAACATTCCTCCAGTCATTTTGGCCAGGAGAGGCCGTGGAATCACTGAGGTTGGAAAAGATCTCTGAGATCATGCCAAGGCCACCACAGATCCGTGTCACCAAGTGCCACTTCCAGGGATTTGAGTCCCCTGGGCTCTGGGAGCCACCAGCACAGAGCAGGACTCACTGGGAGACATCCCAACTGGAGAGCCTTGGGAACTGGGAATGCTGTGCCAGGCTGAACACGGAGCTCCTTGGCCAGAACTGGGAAGAGGGAAAGAGGCCCAAGGCAGGTTTGGGGGTGTCCCCACAGGGTCAGGGCTGGGAAATGCTCCCAGGAATGCTGAGTGTGAAAAACACTCCTGTGAAGATGCAAAAATGTTTAATAAAGGGCAATAGGAGACAAGGACCATGGAGCAAAGGTTGTTACAGCCACTCAGCCAAGAGCACCCTGTTACCTTCGGGGACACTCCTTAATTACCTTTTAATTACAGCAGCCTGTTGCATATTCATAGGTCCTTATGCATAGTAAACTTTTCCCCCAACTAGTTTACAATTCCAATAATTGTTTAGCACAGCTCCTCCTTGGATCTGCCTTTTTAGAGCATGCACATTCCTTGGGTGTGGTTTTAGTCCTTTTTTATCACCTCCAGTTTTTGGGCCCTGGCCCACACTGCCTTCAGAGGGTGAGTGCTGCTGGCTGGCAGATCTGTCCAGGTGTGCTCATCCCATCTCCATTGGGTGTTATCCCATCCCAGCAGGCATTTTAACACAAGCACACTGATATCAGCTATTTCGCTGAGCTTAATTAACAGCAGAAATAAAAACTAAATCTTTATACCAAAGTTACTTTAGCACCACACATATAGAATCCATTTCAATATTTGCAAAAAGCCAATATTATAACGTGTATCTATAACACACATCTGCTATTTCACTGCTATGTCCAAGCTTAATTAACAAGAGAAATAAAAACTATATCTCTATAACAAAGCTACTTTAACACCCCATATAGAGAATCCATTCCAATATTTGCAAAAGGCCAATATTATAGCATCATATCTAATGTTATAAGATAATAATCTAATATTATAATGTATCCATAACAAAGAGCCAGGAATGAAATGTCCCGAGCTCCTGGGCTGGAGCACGTGCTGAGCTCTGGAGCTGGGGCTGCTGCCTGGAGCCAGAGGAGCTCTGTGGGAACTCTGGGCAGCTTTTCCTGCCTCTAATTCCTCACAGCGTATCCCAGCTCGTGCCCCAGCTCCGCAGCCATTCCCGGTGGATTCGAGGACAATGCTCCTCTTAAGGAGCAGGAGGGGGAATTCCAGGATCAGCACTGACCTCCTCTGCTGTGTGTTTGTGCTCCTGTGCCTCCAAGGACAGGGTTTGGACTTTTTGTCCTGTTCAGAAGAACACGCTGGACTGAGGGCTTGTTTATTTATTTTTTTTTTTCAGTTTTGCCAGGGAAAAGCATGGAGTGGAGTCACTGGAGCTGTAAACAGGGGAGGAGCTGATGTTCCATCCTTTCTGTGGAGAACACAGGGAAAAGGAGGCAGCGGGAACAAGGAGAGAGCCAGAGCTGCCCAGGAGGGAGGACTGGAGTGTGCTGGGATCCAGGCTGGAAAGATCTTCCCTGCTTAAATTAGAGCTGAGCTTAAGTGGGCCTGGCCTTGGTGAGGGGCCCTGGAAAGGGATCCGGCAAATCCAGTCAGGGAGAAAAGGGAAAAAAGGCAGGAAAGAACACTTTTCCCACTTTCCCAGGAATGAAGATTCCTGGCACTGGCTAACCTGACCCTCACAACACAAACTGTGAATCCAGAGCCAGTGATCCATGGCTGGCTCCCTAAAAATGGACATGGGATGAAATTCCATGAATGGCAGGGCTGAGGGAGCAGCTGGGACCCCACTGGGAGGCCCTGTTTGGATCATGGAATCATCCCAGAATGGTTTGAGGCCCTGGGATGGAATTCCCAGAGAAGCTGTGGCTGCCCCTGGAGGTGTCCAAGGCCAGGTTGGATGAGGCTTGGAGCAGCCTGGGACAGTGGGAGGTGTCCCTGCCAAAGGAATGGGATGGGCTTTGGGGACCTTTCCAACAGAAAAATTCCAGGATTCTCTGATTCTCTCACCCTGAATTACTCTCTGGAGAGGTTTTACAAGTATGTCACAAGATCTCTCCACCTAAATGTATTTTAGCATTCCATGGGGAATGGCAATGCCCAGGGATGATTAGTCCAGAGGGGATTTAAGGGAGAGGAATTATTCTCCCTGGATTAGCAACACTCTGCTTCCCAAATCGAGACCATCAATCCAGAGGGATGCTTAGAGCATCATCCAAGGAGAGGAAATTCATCCGTGAGGGTGAGATTTGCAAAGGAAAAAAATGGAAAACTGAGGGAGGTGACGACTCTGGAGGTGAAATTCCAAAGGGACCCTCACAATTCCCTCTGTCTTTGTGCCCTTTCTCCCTGTCCTGGAGGTTGGGCTTTTTGGGATCTGCGTGACGAAATGGGAGAGATTTTCCTGGATGTGCTTTCTTTCCTGTGGGGACCTCTGGGCAGGTCCCAAAGCCCACATGGAGAGGGAGCAGTGAAGATCCACAAAAAGGCCTCAAATCCGCTCTGCTCGTTATTCCAGGGAAAAGAATTCCCAGCTCGGGGCACTGTTTTGTCACTGTAATTACTCGGTGAGTGCATTAGAGCTCTGCTCTTCCTTGGGAGTCATTCCCTTTTGTCTGGATGCTGTTTTTCCATGGAGAGGGAGGATCCAGAGCCGGCTGCTGGTCTTACATCCCGAGATTCCCGCTGGGTGCTCCGTGCCGGGGGTGGAACAAATGTTTTTAGGAAGCACTGCTGCTTTTCCAGCCTCTGACAGCATCTCCAGAAGGAACTGTCAGGAAAGCAGCACATCAAGAGCTGAGTGGGATTAAACTTGAGCTCAGGCCAAGGGCTGAGCCTAGTTAATCTCCTGATTAAATCAGGGAACGTGCCTGGGGGGGCTTCATGGAATTTGTCACCATGGAAGGGGCCCCGGAAAGCCAAATTTAGGAGTGGAAATTAATGGATTTTAAGAGCCTTGAGTTGTTGGAGTAAAGGCTTGTCAGTGGAAAAACTGGTGGTTATTAATGATCCCATTCCTAATTAAAATCCTTGGATTGTCACCAGTGCTGCAGGAGCTCAGCATTCCTGGGAAAAGGGGTGGTTTTTCCCCTGTTTTCACAGCTCGTGGGGAGAACGTGGAGGATCCTGACTCTGCCTGGAGCCTCAGGACAGGGAAAACAAAAAAAAAAAAGACAATTATTCCACTGAAAAATAACCTTTTCCTGCTGGGAAGAATCAGCTGTGGGGAGAACAGATGGGTTGAGGTGGAAGGGCTGTCCTGGAGCTGGGATATCAATCCATGNCATCTGAGTCCCAACAAGAAATACCTCACACAATTTAATCCTGACCTTGGCAGAAAAAGAAGCAAAAAAATTGATACATGGATATCAATCCAGGGATATCAATCCAGGAATATCAGTTCATGGATATCAATCTAGGGATATGGTTATGACACACTCAGAGAGAGGATGGAGAGGGATGGAGATCCCAGATATACCTGGGAACCTCTGGCTCTAGGGAAGTCAGAACTTCCTCCTTCCTGGATCTCTCTGAGGGTAAAACTCAAGCCCAGGATGAATCCCAGGATGAATCCCAGTGGGATACAGACCGCCTTGGAGAAACAGCCCCTTTTCCATTGTTTCCTGATGAAGGAATGGTGTCAGGCAAGGTGAAGTCAGGGACACGTCCCTGGGATCTCTCCTCCTGCAGAGTAATGAAAAATTCAGGAGCTTCAGGCAAAGGAAAGGGAATGTCTTCACATCCCCACTCCCTGGCTTCCCTTGGAATATTATCCCCGGAGCTCAGCAGGGTTTGCTTAATGATACAAGCAAATTACCATTAATTGGCTTTTAATTGGCTTGGAATATTTTTCTTTCTCGTTTTTTGACAGCTCCCCAACTGCGCAGAGTCCTGGAATTCCTTCTCTTTGTTTTGGCCAGGATGTATTTTAGAATGGAATGGGAACTAGAATTTTCCCTCTTTTGGGACAAATCAGAGTGTTATTCCTGGCTGGGATCAGCTGGGATGTTGATGAGCTTCCTGCAGGAGCTGAACCTGCTCTGCTCTTCCAGAGCTTTTCCATAGGCTGGTTGTGGAGAGTTTTGCAGTGAAAATCAGAAATTTTGGATTTAAAGAGTGGTGGCACAGGGGAATATCGCAGAATATGAAGGGAATATGGCAACATCTCAGAATAATTTGGTTTGGAAGGGTTCATAAGGATCATTCCATGAGCAGGGACACCTCCCACTGTCCCAGAGTGATCCTTGGGCACTGCCAGGGATCCAGGGGCAGCCACAGCTGCTCTGGGAATTACAGTCCAGCTCCTCCCCACCTTCCCAGCCAGGAATTCCTAATTCCCAATCTCCCATCCAGCCCTGTCCTCTGGCAGTGGAAGCCATTCCCTGTGTCCTGTCCCTCCATCCCTTGTCCCCAGTCCCTCTCCAGCTCTCCTGGAGCCCCTTCAGGCCCTGGCAGGGGCTCTGAGCTCTCCCTGGAGCCTTCTCCTCTCCAGGTGAACATTCCCAGCTCTCCCAGCCTGGCTCCAGAGCAGCTCCCATCCTCGGAGCAGCTCCGTGGCCTCTTCTGGACCTGCTCCAACAGATCCATGTCTTTCCCATTCTGGAGATGTGGTGATTCCCACCCTTCTGCTGTGGCCAGGTTGGCTCCTGGTCTCTCATCTGGGCTTCTTCCCTTGGTGGTGACACCAGGAATCTCCCAGATTTTCAGGGAACAAAGGATCTTTAACTTCTAATTCCCTCTAATTCAAGGGAATTTTCCAGAGTTCAGCTCCTGCCTGGGAAGTGAGAACAAAATAAGGATGGATTAGGTTAAATTTATCTGTTAAAGGTAAATCCAGGTGGGAATAAGTACGGTTGGTGCTCCCATAAATACCTTGGGAAGTTGCTGTGATGAGGAGAAAGGCAATTTGGAAAATGCCATCAGTAACATTTTCCAGGGAAAATGCAGGAGTGCAAAGCATCATTTTCTATAGGATTTTATATGGATTTAAGCCTTTTACATCTTCCAGGTTCTTGGAAATCTCCCCTGTGGATTGGGCTGGATATAAACGTGGCAAGGACAGGGAGAAGCACAAAGGGAAATGTTTGGAGCTGGCTGGAATTTTTTGGGTGTCCAAAGCCCTGAGAACGAGGACAAAACCTCCTCATTCTGCTTCAGAGAGAGATTTCATGGAATCTCCTGAAATCTGGGGGATGGAAAAGCTTCTTCTGCCCTGTACAGGGCAATGAAGCCAGAGATGTATTAAATATATGGAATTTACTCGGGAAAAGGGTTTTATTGAGGAAATGAATAATTTCAGACAACATAAACTAATCAGAGATGTTTGGAGACGGGAGCTGCCCATGGAATTGGATTTGATCCAGAAGATAATCCAATCAAAGGATAAAAATAAGGTTGTTTATTACCTGTTGCAAAAGAGTTGTCTGGGCAGAGAATAAAAACCAGTTTTGTCTCTGTAATAAAATTCTCCAAACAGCCTCATATGAATTTGTTGGATTTAAAAGAAATGTGATAATTTAATCCCCAAATTAGACTTCAGTGACATCACTGTCCCTCAGTGCCCCCCCATGTCTCCATTGTGTTGGGTTTGGGGACAATAAGAGAATCCAGTCTGATTAAAATTTGGGAGTCAATTCCAGAGCTGACATTCCCAGAATTTCAGTGATTTAGAGGCATGGAGACCTTGATGTCAAATTTCAAGGAATAATAATAATAATAGTAATAATATCCTTATTTTTATAGTGCTCCATGAAATTATTGGAAACAAACCTTTATTGGGAATCATCCTGGATTTTCAGCATATTCCAGTTTTTACTGCAAAAATCCCAAGTCCTTTTTTCTGAACAAATCCTTTTTTCAATTTTTCCATTTCATAAAACCCCCTCGTGTTTCGGGACCCTCCCCAGGACTCCAACTTCTCAAGACCTTGGATGCACATGGAGATTTATGGAAGTGCCTTTACCCCAATCCCACACCAAGATCAGGGAAGGCTTTGGAGGGAGGATGAACAGACAAGGCAGGGCAGAGCCAAATCCAAGAGAAGTCAAAACCTCCAAACATTGCTGGGATTGGGGGAAAGAGGGATTTTCAGCATTCCCTTGGCAGCATTCCAGCTGTTTAATGTTGGATTTTTTTTGCCTGAAACTCAAGACTCCGTTCCCCACATGCCTCAGCTGTTTTTGTCAAGGAAAATGATTCAGAATGCACCAAAGTTGTTTTTCCTTTGGATCCTGCTGGCAGATAGGAGCTGACAAAGGGAATGTGCACAATAACAAACAACAAGGATTGTTTTGGATTGGATGGATCCCTCGGGATTGGTCTCGTGTCCTCTTTCCCTTCGGCTTTTCCCCGCCAGACACTCCCTCAAATAATTCTCACTGCCCTTCAGGCCTTGCTGCTTCCTCTGAATTTACTGCAGCTTTTCCAAGAGAAGTTTGGAAAATTCAGGATTCTGCTTTTGGAGTCCTGTGGTTGTTCCCAGGGAGGGCGGATTTCCCTCAAAATCCAATGAAATTTCCAGTCCTCAAGGGGCAGCTGCAGCTTCTCTGGGAATCTGTGCCAGGGCCTCCCCACGTTCCCAGGGAAGGATTCCTTCCCAAGATCCCATCTAAAGCTACTCCCTTTCAGTCTGAAGCCATTCCCTGTCCCTCCATCCCTTGGAAATTTTCCCTCTCCATCTTTCTGGTGGCTCCTTCAGGACCTGGAAGGGCACAGTGAAGTCACCCCAAAGCTTCTCTCCAGGCTGAACATTCGCAATTCTCCCAGCCTTTCCTCATAGGAAAGACTCTCCATCCCTCTCATATCCTTCCCAAGCTCACAGGAACTGCATCCACTGGGAATGAGCTGCCTTTCAAAAGAGAGTTCCAGGTCAAACAGAGCCTCTCAAAATCAGAATTCCAGGTTCCTGTTTTACCATGGTGATTTCACTGCTCTGCCATCTCCCAGACAGGATCAAATATATCCAAGGAATATTGCACGAGCTGTTTGGATGCTGGAGCTCAGGGATGGAGTCCGGATGGACTCGTAGAATGGCCTGGTTGGCTGCATCCATGGCCTCAATTTACCCCTGGCTGAAGCCCCTCATCCCTCCCACACAAACCAGCTCGGAACGTGCTTTGTGATCCACCTGCTGCTCCAGGGAAACCATTCCCCATCGCTACATCCAGCAGAATTCCTGCAGAAAGCCTGTGCAGGGCTGCATGTGGAATCCAGCTGTTTGTCAGCACTTTGGCACACCTCGGCCCTTCCCCTCTCCAAGGGCTGTTGATTCCAAACAGACATTGTTTGGATTAAATTTCATTTTCTCGCTCCAAATTTGGCTGCTTGGATGTTCCCTCTTTTCCAGGGGCTGCCTGGATGTTCCCTCTTTTCCAGGAGCAGATGAAGGCCCTTCAGCAGAGCTGATATTACTTGTTAATCCTTGCGGCATTCCCTGGAGCGAGGAGAAATGGAAAATGTTTTCCAAAGGTTTTGTTCTTCGAGAGAGAGCTGCAGACATGTGGAGCTGCTGAAAATCTGAACCCCCTGTTTCAAACTGAAATCCTTGTTTCTCAGGGGGAAAATTATCCATGGTTTATGTCCAACCTGGCCTGGACCCTGGGATTCAGAGGCTGCCACAAATTCTCTGGGAATTCCATCCCAGCCCTTCCCCACCTTCATCTTTAAATTATCTTCCTTTTATCCAGTCTGAATCTTCCCTTATTTAGTTAAAAACCCTTTTATCCAGTCTGAATCTTCCCTTATTTAGTTAAAAATCCTTCTCCCAGTCCTGGCTGTATTGGATCACAGCGGGATCACTCCAGACCCACTTCCATGAACCAGCCCTGGGGAAAACAATTTCTTGGAAGATTCAGTTCAGTAAATCTGAGCCTTCCCTTGACCTCACGTTAAGAATGAGCCTTTCCCACATTGTTTTTCTTAAGTTTCCCTGGATAAAAGGCTGCACAGCATCTCCTTAAGCGTGGCCCTAAATCCCAGCTGGAGAACGCAGGAGAAATTGAGGAATGACCAGAAAACACTGGGAAAAGCTGAACTGGCCAAATGTCCCTTTTGTCCCTCCCATAGCACACAGCCCTGCATTTTGAAGGAAGCTCCCAGATATCCTCTGGGATTCATGGCACCTTGTGGATCCCTGGAGCTCTGCTCTGCACAGGGAGGAGGCTGGAACAGGGCATGAGCAGAGGCTGCTCCTCCTGTAAATGTGAAATGCAATCCCAGGGAAACTGAGGCAGTCCTTGATGGAATGTCATTCCCACTGCTTTGGCTGCTCAGTACCATCAAACCCTCCCTGGAATTCACTCCTCCTGCAGCCCTTCCCTCCTGGATTAGTCATCCTGAAACAAAGTGGGTCCAGAATCCACAACTTCACCAGGCCCGGTTTAGAGATGAATTTTATTTCAGTGAGACTGGGGTCCTTCTGTATCCAGGCTGGACAGGGCTGGGAGCAGCCTGGGATAGTGGGAGGTGTCCCTGTCCATGGCAGGGGGTGGCCCTGGATCATCCCTTCCAACCAAACTGTTCTGGGATTCTCTGATCGAAGGAACCAAACCAGGCATAAGGATAAGGATGTCAGCAGTGGAATTACACCTCCAGAACTCCTGGAAGCATGGACAGGAGCTGACCAGGGTTGTTCCCAGTGCTCCTGAAAATCACAAGCCTAAGGAGGTTTTGAAGCCACCCAGTGTGAGATTTTCCTGAAGGATTCCCAGAGAAGCTCGCTCCCATCTTTCTGTGTCCTTAAGGAACTGGAGGATCCCATGGAGCTCCTTCCTCATTATTCCTCTGGGCTCATTAACCCACACCCATCCAAGTGTTCCTGATGGGATTTTTGAGGTTCTGAGTCCAAGAGACAGGAAAAGACACGGGAGAAAGATTCCATGAGAATCAATAAAGGTTTCTTTTTTATTGGAATTCCCTTTTACATACACCTGTGGTTTGCCTTTTCCCGCTCGTTACTTTGGTCCATGCAGAAAGCAGAAGTGGAGGAATGTAAACCAAATTCCTGCCTGGAAACACACACACGGCAATGCCCCGGGAATCACACTTTTATCCTGTAGTTTTTCGGGGTTTGTCCCTCTTCTGGAGGGGAACAAGGTCTTGAAACCCACTTCAGTGCTGCAGAGGGACAAACACCCCCCTGTTCCTCTCCCTCCTGCTCTGAGTGGAAAAAGGAGCCAATATCCTGGAAAAATCCCTTTTCTCAAAGCCCAGACCCTGTGATTTGTGGTGACCACCAGGGCTGGGTCACCCTGAAGCTGCTGAGATGAAGAGAAGGGTTTCAGCAGCAGGTTTGTCTCCTCATGGATCCCAATGGGAAGAGCTTGGCCAAGGATTTGGAATGGATTTGGGACGGGTTTGGTGCTCGGCTGTCCTTCCTCTTCTCCCACCACCAACACTCCTGTCCCACCAGCTCCACCTCATCCAACCTGGCCTTCCAAAGATCTCACCTTTAACAACAAATGGCTTCTTGTCCAAGGCCACGTTGGACAGGGCTTGGAGAACCTGGGATAGTTCCATGGAACTGGAACTGGGTGGTTTTAAAGCTCCTTTCCAACCTAAACCCATCCTGGGATTCTCTGATTGCTCCTTTCCTGCAGCTCTCAAGGAAGAAGGATTCGTTTAGATACAGGATGAGGTAAAAGACTGGCCTGGCAAGAAGAGCTCAGCTCTATCTTTAGGCTGGCTCATGTCTCATAAAGCTCTGCTTTAAATCGATGCTGCTTCTCATGGGATTGTCTCCTCTTCAGGCACCTGAGCCTGCCTGCTTGGGCCACCCTTCAGTTAAGCTGGGCTTAAGCAGCCTTTCCAGTAGATTTCGTGTCCCTATTTCAGGGGATGCAACCCTGGGCATTTGGAAACCAGGCACACGCTGATCCCTCCATCCCACACATTTTAATTCCAGGTATTTCCAGCCACATCCTAAATCTCCACACGGGGAAGCTGATACCAAGAGAAAATGAAGAATTTTAGGAGAGGAAGCTGCCCCTCAGACCTTTTCCTACCTCTGGATGTCAGGGATCCTGCTGGATTCTGGATCTAAAGGATAAAGATGCCCTGAAATCCCAGTGCCAATTAAGGTTTTGGGAACAGGGAATTTATTTGAATAATTGCCCTTTTCCTCTTCAGAATTTATAGGTGAAGGCCACTCCATGGAAATCAACCTCGGTGCTGATTTTCCTGGGATCAGGATTTCATCCCAAATTGTGCCAGCACCTCTGGTTTTGCACACCCCACCGTTAGCCCAGAATCATTAACCCCCAGTCTGAGGAAATAATTAAATTCCATTGAATTCCTTAGTTAATGGGCCAGGAAAACCATTGCTCCAGTGGAAGGGAGAAGTTTCTCTGTGGGACCCAGGAGAAATGGGTCGGAATTCTGTGTTCCCAAGCTGAGTTTGCTCTAATTTACCTCTTCTTCCAGAGAAACAAAGAAGGAAAAGTGGCAGTGAGGATGAAAAGGAAGAGGAGGTTGCACCGACTTTGTCACACCCCACCTTCCCCCTTTTTTTCTATTAATATTCCTCCAATTAGGAGAAATCCTAATTAGGCACTAATTTATCTCTGTCAAATGCGTCTGCATGGAAAGAAGTCAGATATATAGGAGTTACTCCTGATTAACTGGGTGAGTTTTCCACAACTTTTCCATTAATTTCTGTCCCCTGCCAATCCCTCAGCTGTTTCCAGCCCTGGAAATGCCTCTCTGGGGGGCAGATTTTGGGATGTGCCATGGGTACTCAAGGGACAAGTGCTCCCAAAGGAGACCTATCAGAGAATCAGGGAATTGCTGGGATTGGAAAAGCCCCGTTGGATCATCGACTCCGACCAGAATCACCAACCCACAGCTGGTGCAGAAACCACAGGAGCAGATGAGAGGGTGAAACTCAAATTAAACAGGAATATTTAACGTTGTATCAGCTCTCATCCCATACCCTTGGACATGCTGGAAAGATTCTTGGGAACTCTGGAACACTGAGATCCTTGAGGAAAACAGGAGTTCACTTGGAGGGTCAAATGCTGGGCTGGAAACCCTTCCCTGCTCCGTGGGAAAGATTCCAGAGGAACCTGAGTTAATGTTTCTTTTAATGCTCCCCCAGGATCATCTTTCCTCCACTTGACTCCCAAATCCTGGCAAAATGTTGATATTTTTGGGAACTTTGTGTGCTCTGGGGCTACTGGAAACCTGGAAAACAGTGGGAAAAGTTGGAGGATCTGAGTTGACATGCAAGGATGGGAAGGAGAATGAAGGAGGAAAGGAAAGGAAAGGAAAGGAAAGGAAAGGAAAGGAAAGGAAAGGAAAGGAAAGGAAAGGAAAGGAAAGGAAAGGAAAGGAAAGGAAAGGAAAGGAAAGGAAAGGAAAGGAAAGGAACAGATAAATGGGATTGTTTTATATCCAGCTGATCACTGGGAGTCCTTGGATTTAATCCCAACACTGAGCCTGGTCTGTAAATCTCAGCAGAGCATTTCTGGAGCTGCAGTTGGAAGCTGGATTTGAAATCCATTCTGCAAATTGGACATGAGTCCTGGGCTCTGCTTTAGCTCCAGAGCTGTTCTGCCTTTTCCCTGCTCTGAGTTTCCCCAGCTCCCTTCAGCCGAGCAGCTCCTGCCTCATGCCAAGGAATATCAAATCCACATTGGAGCTGCTTCCAGCTGTCCTGCCCTGGAGTCCAGCTCAGAACATCTCTGCCCACTCACTGGAGAGGTTTTATCCAGCACAGAGAACTGGGAGAAGCCAGAATTCCAATCCAGAGCCCAGCAGAGCTCTCAGCAGGACCCCAGAAAATAAACAAAAATAGCTTAAGATTTCTATTTGTTGTTTGAAATCCTCCTGGAGTGGGGCACAAACACAATGAATGTTTTCCCTGCTCTCTGTGCCCTTTTCCTATAATTCCACCAAGATTTAGGACTGTCTGGGAGTCATCTCCCACCTCGGGATACCTGGACTCTGCCCCAGGTGTGATGAGAACAGTGAGTGATTCAAGGAAATCTCATTCCCATCCCAAAGCTCTGGATTGGTTTGGGAATTGCCAGCTGAGATTGGCTTTGAACCATAAACCCCTCCCTCCAGCCAAATTTGCACCCAGTTAAAAGGGGAAATTAAATGCTGAATTAAGTTTTTTAAATAAGATTTTGGGGTTGTTTTGGAAGGACAGTTTGGAAAAAAGAATTGAAGTGTGAGAAAAGACTCCCGGAAGAAAATCCCAGCTCCAAACCTCCTACAGAGCAAAGAGCAGCCAGAGAGGATTCCTGTCAGCACTGAGGGAAGGAAAATCAGAATTAGGAGATTTATCAAGGGCCATTAAAAGCCTTTTCAGGCAAATTCGTTTGGAGTTAATCATTAACTGAAGCACATCTGAAGGATTTGTGTCTGAGCAAAGTTTGTTTGGAGTCTCTGTTTGGTGTCTCTTTAAATGGCCAAGGAGGAACTGGAAACACCAAGGAGGACCTGGGAACATCAGGGAGGACATGAAAACACTAAGGAGGACCTGGGAACACTGAGGAGGACATGAAAACATCAAGGAGGACCTGGAACCACCAAGGAGAACCTGGAAACATCAAGGAGGACATGAAAACCTCAAGAAGAACATGGAATCACCAAGGAGGACGTGTGAAAAAAAGAATCCAACCTATAAATGAGGTTTCTTAACTTTTTGAAACATCTGAATCTGAAATTAAAAACCCTTTCAGCCACCAAGTTTGTCAAGACAACCAAGAGGAATAAAAACTTTGGAGACCTTCCCTCTCTGTGGATTTTCATGGTTTAAAAAGTGGAAAATTCTTCCCAGCGCTGTGGATGTTCCCTGACCTCCAGCTGATTGCCCATAAACAGATAAACAAAGCCAACCCCTGGCTAAAAAATTCGATTTTGGGAGACCTTTGTGAACTTTTTTGGCTCCAGAACAAGACAAGGAGCAGAGTTGAGGAATGATGAGGGGTAGGACAAGACATGATCTCATCTGAACCCGGACCAAGGGAAATGGAGGAGGCAGAAAAACAACATATCCAGGAGAAGCAGGAATGGTGAAACTGCTGCCAAAAATCATCCCAAATAAATAAAAGGAAGATTAAACAGCTGTCAAATCCAAGAAAAGAGTGGGATCATGGAGCAAGGAATCCCGAGGAGAACTCTGCTGGTGTGGATGGGAATAGAAGAGGAACAATAGAGGAACCTGCCAGGGGTGAGATTCCCTGTCCAAGCCCAACATGTGGCTCTGGAGAAGAGGATGATGATCCAAAAGATTCCAGGGAGATTCCATGTGAGCCAGTCAGCTGGGATACTGCAATGCACAGCTTGGCTTGGGGAAGTGAGAGGCTCCATGGAGTACTGCCAGATATTTTCTAGGATGAGAAGAAAACGGGCACAGATCTGACGCAAAGGAGGAGGGAAAACTAGGGAAAAACAGGGAACAGCTCTTTTGGATCTTTTCCTCCTCCTTGAAGTGAACTTGGGAAAGTTTCTTCCACTGTTTTCCAAGGTGGACAGGGCTTGGAGCAACCTGGGATAGTGGAAGGTGTCCATTCCTGCCCATGGAATGAGGCTTTAAGGTTCTTTCCAGCCCAGCTCATTCTGGGATGATTCCATGACAACAATTCCATGACAATTGTTCCATGACAACAATTCCATGACAATGATTCCATGACAACGATTCCATGACAATGATGCCATGACAATGATTCCATGACAATGATGCCATGACAATGATTCCATGACAATGATTCCATACCCTGTTTGCTACATCCCAGCTCCAATTTGCTCTCTCTGCTCCATGATCCCACGTTGTACCTGAACTGGGATGGGCACAAGCCCTGTCATTCCTGCAGGATTTGTGGAGGGCAGTGGGTGAATGACTCCTCCCCTCCAAAGTTTCTGTTTCCCGTGGCCTTTGGGACTGTGTTTCCACAGGAAAATCCCACAGGGGAGGAACTGTCATCCCATGGGGACTCAGACCTTTGGATGGGGACAAACTCCTTGGGAAATGTCCTCAGCTCCTGGTGATGGGGGAAGGGAAGAGAAGCCTGTTCTGGATCCAAAGGCTCTGGCCAAGCTCCAACAGGATCATTCCATTTGTCCTTCCAGGGCAAATCCCAACCCGAAATTGGGGCTTCTTCTCTCTTTCCAGACATCCCAGCTCTGATTCTTCCTCACTAAAATCCAGGAGGGATGACCCTGGATCTCCAGATAATCCTGATCCATACACTCCATCAAGAGTTTGGGATCAGCCCAGGAATGATGGGAACAGACTGTGACAAATAGATCCTGCTGGGCCTTAGTGGCAGTTTTCCCTCTGTTTTGGTGTCAGCATTATCCCAGTTTTCACATGGATGTTGCTCATGCACAGAAACATCCAGGAAAGAAAAATCTATTTATGATTTGCAATTCAAAAGATTAAAAAAAATATTTCTTCCCCCTGCACAACCCTAGTGCCTGTAATTTTAATCTACATTTAAAGACCAGGTTTGATTTATTTTAATCCTAAATAATCCAGTGTTGAATTCATTTTGGTGAGAGCTGCATTTTAGGAGGGGGGTTATGTTTGTTTATAAATAAATTTATGGCTTTTGCTGATTCCTTGAATTTCTGAGGGATTGTCAAATGTTCTCAATCTTGAGTAATAAACACAAGCAAAGAGTGAGTCACTGGTTGGGGTTTTTTGGTATTTTTGCTTTGTTCCAGCAGTGAAATGATAATTTAGAAATGTCTTTGAGCCAGAAAATCAGGAGGAGTAGAAGAAGACAGCAGGAAAACGGATTAATTGTTGAAAAGTCGATATTTTGATAACTCTTATTTGGTGGGAAAGCGTTATGATGAGGTTTGACTTCTTTTGATGAGGCAAAACAAGAAAAGAACATCACAAATAAATATTGTCTGTCAAAGATTTCTGTTCAGGACAAGAGGGAACGGCCTCAGGCTGTGCCAGAGGAGGTTCAGGGTGGACACCAGGAGGAATTTCCCCATAGAAAGGGTGGTCAGGCCTTGGAAGGAGCCGCCCAGGGAGGTTTGGAGCCCCCATCCCTGGAGGTGTCCAAGGAATTCCTGGATGTGGCACTCAGAGCTGTGGTGGGGATTGGGCACAGCTTGGACTTGATGACCTTGGAGGGCTTTTCCAACCTCAGGGATTCTGGGATTCTGTGACCTGCAACAGATCCAGCTGCAAGACCTGCAAGAGCTCCAGCTCCTGTCAGAACCTCACAGCCACCACATGCCCCAGCAGGTCTGAATCCAAACCTTGGATATGTCAAAGGGAGGAGACTTTTCCCTGGATTCCACCGGGCTTTGGTCAGGCCCTAATCTGAGAAGTTGATAAAGATGTGGGGCACAAAGTCAGGATCCCACCTGCTCTTCCTGACTTCCTTCAGGGGAAGGGGAAATTAATCCTTAATTAGCTCTCAGAAGAACAGCTGGTGGAGTCTTTCTCCTCATTGGGGTTTGGATTAATTGTCCAGAGTAACTGTGGATACTCCATCCCTGGACGTGTTGGGAGGGCTTGGAAAAGGATTGAAGCAACCTGGGATAGTGGGAGGTGTCCTTGCCATGGCAGGGGGTGGAACAAGGTGACTTATAAGGTCCCTTCCAACCCAAACCATTCCAGAATTCCATGACCCCGTGGAACAGGACATTCAGAGGGCAGAGCGAGGAACAATCCCGAGTTTTAAGAAAGGATGGAAGCCACTTTCCAGGAGCACCCACAAAAAGGGAGGGCTGAGTTATCCACCCAGGGAGCTGATTTTAGCCACAGTCACCCCTCTGGGACGTGCAAATTCCGTGCCCTTGGTGGTTCCCTCTCCACCTGCCCCTCTGGAAGAGCAGGAATGCCGCACATTCCAATAACCACATCCAACCCTAAAATTGTACCGGTTGCTGCCTTGCTCCCAGGACTCATGGAAAGGAGAAGACAATCCCTGCCTGCCTCCATGAGCTGTTAACCCTCCCCACCCCAGAGGAGCATTTTGCCACGGAGCGAGAATTCCCAAGGGAAGAAGAACATGGGACTGGTCGTACCCAACATGCGACCGACAGATGGCGGGGCCTTTCCCAACCCTGTGTGTGTCACCAGGCAGATCCACAGGCAGAGAACAAACCAAACCCAAGCCACTGCCCCCCAGGGTGGCTTGTCCCCTCCCAGGATGATGGCACTGCACCCTCCCTGCACGCCTCCTGCTTTCCTGGGGGACGCTCCCGTCCTCCTTGGCCACCCACGCTCTCCGAGGGATCCAAGGACCATGCAGGGCTTTGCAGCCTTCCCTGGCGAGCTCCCACGATCCCCAGTGTCCAGCAGGTCTGGAGAGCTCTGTTATCACCAGGAGAACGTGGATCACGGAATTCATGGATGGCATCACCCACTGGCCACGCTGGTGGCTCACTTTTTTTTCCCCCCAAATAACTTAATCTCTCATTCCACAGAACAGAGGAGCTGCATGGAAACCCTTGGAATCCGCTGCACGGCCTGATGGTCTTTTCCCACTAAATGCTCTCCAGGAACCTTTTTTTCATCCTTTGGCTGAATTTTTTCTTCCCTCCTCCTGTCTTTACATCACTGTCTCTCTCTCCTCTTCCACAAGGACCGTGGGTCTGTCTCCATCGTAAAGCCCGGAGCCGTTCAGGTATTCCTCATCTTTGTTGTACTGCTCCGGGCCAGAGGAAGGCATGGAATTCTCTGAAATGGAGCCATTTTTCACATAACCTGGCAAATTCCGGTGGCCATTGAGGGTCCCTGGAATAAGTCTCGTGTTGAGGTGGAGGGCAAGCGCCCCTCTGGTGGCTACATTTGTGATGCTGGTGTGGGAAACCATTGGTCCATAACTGTAGGTTGTGCTCCCACTCCGGGCTTTCCTTTTAAAGTCAAGTGCTAAAGTCCACCTGCTCCATGACTTCTTTATTTCTGCTTGGACCTGAGGGGAAAAAAAAAGGAGGGGGAAAAAAACCCCATGAGTGGGAGAAGAAAAATGCCAGAAATATGTGGTATCCAGAGATGGAATGGGTGGGAAACTCTGTGGGGACTCGGAATTTTGTGGTCTTTATGGGTCCCTTCCAACTCAGGAGATTCTGTGATTCCATGAAATGGGAACCAATTCACATTAAATAAATAATAAATTCACATTAAATCCGCCCTTTCCAAATGAAATATTGGACACTGGGAAGCTTGAATGGCTGAAAATATCTGGCTGGAAAGGTGGGATAGCTCTGCCCAAGGGTTGAGGGATGGAGAGCAGCACATCCAGGAGGGAATTGTCTCAATGTCCCATAAAAATCAAGTGTCAGTGGGAAAACCACCTTGAGAGGCACCTGAATCCTAAGAAATTTCCATAGAATGGGAACTTCAGACTGGGTCTAAAGTAGGTTGCTAAATTTAGGATAAGATCAATTCCCCTTAGATTTTATCCTCGTTTTATCTGCAGAAAATAAACAGTGATTTTTAAAGTTTTATTTCCCCTTAAAATCCATAAATTTAGGTTATAAATTCCCTTTAAAATCCATAAATTTAGGTCATAAATTCCCTTTAAAATCCATAAATTTCATTTTATGCCAGTCCACAGAAGTTCTTCCCTGGGGTACAGCCACTGACCATCCACTTTCTTAATTAGCAGCAATAGAAGGAATTAACGGAAATGAGAAAATTAAAGTATATTATTCTGGAAATCGATAAAAAAGTCAAAAGAGCCTGGAAAAATCCAGATTTTTTTTGGTTAATCAGTGACTCTATCAATCCATTTTTCTTCCTAATTTGAAATAAAGCAGCACTAAGCATCTGTTGTGCTAGGAAATTAAAAATTCCACATTTTTTTTCTCCATTAGCTGTTTCCAGTAGCTCATTTATCGTTGCCATGCTGACCTGGGGGTTTTCCACCAGAAAAAAATGAGGATTTGAATTTTTTATAGGGACTGAGAGATCTTGGACTGCAAAATAAGTTTGTTTATTGTAGAAAAATGAGTATGTGCTGATGTGCATCCACCTGGGTGTGGAATTAACCCAAGAAGGGAGGGAATTAAGGTGTTCATGACTCACCTCTCCATTGCAAAAACAGTATATGATGGCAACAAAAAATCCCTGGAAGGAGGAAGAAACAACAAATTAATGGGAATTTAGGGAAATTTGGGTCTCTTTTCTGCCCAGCACCCCCAGGCTTCTCTGAGATTGGGGACATTCAAAACCTGCTGTGGAAAATGTGTGTGAGAATTGTGGGGCAGGAGAGGGAAACAGAGAAAATTCCCTGTGGATGAAGCTCCTGGTGGACAAGGAGCCAGCAGAATGTCCTGGGGGACAAGAGGCCAACGGGATCCTGGGGTGCATTGGGAAGAATTGGGAAGAACATATTTTGCTGCCCCCTTTTCTTGTTGCATTTTGCAAGAAGAAAACAGATTTGAGGCTCAAATATTTTCAAATCCCCTCATGAATTAATTCTAGTGTACTGTAAGCCCAACCCTGCTTCCAAAGGCAGCCTTGTACCCACATTTCCCTCCTCTCCCCATTGAAATTCCCATGTTTTCCCAGAGTTCCAATACCTGGAAAGAGTTGAACAGCATTTCATAGTGCATTTGAACTTGCCAAAGAATCCCTGACACGTCTGTGTATGGCATAGCCATGAAAACAATATAGTGAACGCCAAACAGAGGCATAAGGACGAGGGTAGATTTCAGCAGCTTCCTGCAGGGGAAAAAAAGGGAAAAAAAAAGAGAAAAAAAGGGAATTAGTGCATGGATAAACCTCCGCAGCATCACCAGCCAGGTTTGCCACTGGGCACAAGTTGCTTGTGGTTTTCTCCTTGTCCCCTTGGATATGGGATGTCTGCACAGGTGCTGTGGAATTCCACCTGGAATTCCAAGCTGTTGCTTCATGCTCCAGCGTGGGCCAGTCCAACCCTCAACTTGTCCCTGTGTGATGCTGGAGGTGACCACACTGAGGTGGCTTTTCCAGCCTCAGACCAACTCCAGGTTTGGGTCAGGATCATGGGGGGAAGGCAGAAAGGAACAAAAGGAATTTGTGCTGCAGTTCCAGCCCTCAGGCTCCAATGAAAATCCACCAAATCCCCTTATCCCTAAAGGATGATTCTCCATCTTCCCGTGGTCCTACACGACCTGCAGTGGCTGCCACTGCTTGGGCAGGAGGGTGGAGAACTGACTTCCAGATGTCTTTTCCAACCTCAACCACTCCGTTGAGGCAAGACAGGAAAACCCACCCTGGATCAGTGGCTGCTGTGCAATGAGCAGATCTGGAGGAGAGGGAGGTGGGTTAGGAGTGGAATTACTCCAAGATATCCAGGGGAAGAGGACAGAGCAGAGGTGAACACTCCTAGGAGGTGCTTTGGGCTTCAGGATCACTTGGAAAAGCTCCTTTTTCCAGGGAGCAGCTCCACCTCAGCACAGGATCAGTGCTGGGGACTCCAGGGAGGCACCACAACCCGGAGTATTTGGCTGGGCTGGCTCCGGAGGGAATCAGCTTTGCCTGGAAGTGACATTAATTGAGGGATTAGACCTTGTGCCAAGAGTTCCAGCAAGTGCCCGAGTGCAGCAGGGATCGGGAAGGGCAGGAATCACTCCCAGAAAGACCCGGCACCGCCTCTGTCCAGCGCCTGCAAACCACCAAGGGAATTTAACACTTTAAAAGGAGCAGGCCGCATCCAAACCATAATTAATGGCAAAGCTTCAGCCAGGGAGAAGTAAATAAATGGATAAATCAGAGCCCTGACAGGGCAGCGAGGAAAACTGGGAGGTGTTTTCCTGCCAAATCTCCCTCCTGCCTCAAATGTGTGTTTGGAGAGGGAGGTGGGAGCAATGAGCTCATGGTTTGCATGGTTTACATCCCAAACCATTCCGCTCTCCCCCCTTCCCAAGTGTCCTGTTGGGCAGTCCAGGAGATCCCAAGAAGCCTTGGGAGCTCTCAAGCAGCCGTGGTATCCCAGCAATCCGATTTTTCCATCCAATTTTTGACCATGCTACAAATAACCTGAATTATCAAGGGAGACGAGCTGGCAGAACAAAGGAAAACCAAACAAAAAACAAAACTAAATTGGAATCTTTTTTTCAGTTCAGCCAAGGCACTGAAACACCCGCTCAAGGGCAGGTTTAACCAATAGGCCAAGCTTAACAAAGCACAGGAGGGAAATAAAAATAAGCAAATAAACTGATACAAGTTTTACGGCCTTCAACAGCACAAACAATGTTTTATTTTTGCACTTTCAGTTCAAAAACTGGCTGAAGAGCTGGAATTCCTCCCTAACCTCCAGCAGGCTGGATTTGAAAGGTTTAGGAGAGTTTTAAATTGCTCTGGTTCATTCATTACCTCACTTGGAAGACAACAAACTTTTTGAGTTATTTTAGGTGGCACCAGTGTCACCCGGGGCTTTCTCCACAGCCAAGGGGGTGAACCAAGGACTTTGTCCCATCCCAGAAAGGGGACAGGGCAGGTGACACTCACCTGTACTGTTGTCTCGAGTCACACCTCCCTGCATTCGTCTCTCGGAGCTTGGTTGCGAGGACTCTGATAATATTGATAAAGAGAATAAAATTTACCTGCAGGGAAAAGAAAACAAACAACAAAGAAATTAGAGCTGTTAAAAAAATTGATGAAAATGCTGGAGTTGTTTGGTTGGTGTTTCTCCCAGGTGAGGCAGGGGATGGGGATGGGGGGAAGCTTCTCCTGTGGAAGGGATGAGCGTTCCAGGAATGATCCCAGGGATTTTAACCTTCAGGGAGAATATGGAATGGCTCACAAGGTGAGGACATCTCATGTGGAAACATCTGAGCCAGCCAGCCCAGCAGGCACCTGGAGGAGGCCAAAATGAGTTTTTATTTGTCTTTACAGCCCAGCTGGGATTAAGGTCCCCTTGGGATACCAGGGGCACTTGTAGGATGTCTTCCCACATTTCCATGTGCAAAAGGAAGAGTGACAAGCCCAAGGTACCATGGTGAAGACACAGAGTGGACCTAACCGGAGACGACAGCTCAAGAATGCAGAAGGGCAATGAAACTCTTGGATTTCTCCCATATTCCCACTTCCTCTGGGAAGTGTTTAGGATGGAGCAGGTGAGGACAGTCAAGGAATATCATCTACTGCCCTTCAGGGAGACACATCTGTGAACCCAACTCGTGGCCAGCTGCTCAAGATAATTTCAGTGGTGCCTTGGAACAGGCTGTCCCAGGAAGAAGTGGAATCCCCATCCCGGGAAGTGGTGGAATCTTCATCCTGGGAAGTGGTGGAATCCTGTGTGGATGTGGCACTTGGGGACAAGGGTTAGTGGTGACTGTGGTGGTGCTGGGGGAATGGTTGGACTTGACCTGAGAGAACATTTCCAACCTTTGTGACTCCATGATTCCAGTCTTGTCCTACAGGAACGCACTGAGGAAAATTTAATGGCAACACCTCTTGGAGAGGAAAGATGGGTTGGCGTTGGGGAGATTCCCATCTTTGTAGAGCTCCTCAGAGGTTGGTTTCCCTGGATTCCACCAGCTGCTGGTCCAAACAAACCCATCCATGGGATTATGGAGAGGGTACAGGCAGGACCATCCTGTGACCTCAATGAGCAGATCCATGTTGTTGGAAAATGCTTATGGATTCCTCTGGAGGCTCCAGCATTTCAAGACACCAAATTACCACACCACACACTGGCTCAGAGTTTTAGGGAGGGACCATTGTGAACCTCAAGCTGGACAGTCCAGGAGATCTCCTTGGATTCATTTTGGCTGGAGCCAGAGCAGATCCATGTTCTAGCACTTCCATGACAGAGATCCCACCACAACCACTGGAGAGTTGTTCCCATGGTCACTTATCCTCCCTGGGAAAACCAGGAATTCCCTGAGCTGCTGAGCCAGCAGGGCCTGGTTTGCCATGGCTTTGTCACCTGTGGTTGGATTCCTCCTCCTTTGAGGAGGTGAAAGCTCATTTGGAACTGTTCTCCATAAAAAAAGCAGGGAAGGTCGTGCCACACCCTTTCTGTCACTGGGATATGAGTGAAAATTCTCTCCCATATCAATTTCCCTGTTTTCATGAGGTTTGTGGGAATTTTACACCCCTGTAACCCCATTCCCTGAGTTCCATTTGGCTGAAATTTCCTGACTGGTGCAGGCATTATAATGGAGGAACAGACAGACCAATAGGCAGAGAAGGACAGAGCCTAGGGGCATTTAATTCCTTGGAAACCACCTGAAAGGGAAAAACCAAGCAAGATCTATGTCTCTACAGGAGCTTTTCCAGCTTTAAAGGCTCCAAAGTGGGATCTTGTTCTCCATTTGTCGGCAAAATTAAAGATGCCCAACCTTATCACATCCAGGAGGGAAACTCCTCTGATTTCCCCAAATGTGCTAAGTTTGAAAAGAAATCCAGACAAAGGAATCACATCCAAATTAGCAGAAAGTGGAGAGATTTTAAACCCCTCAGCCTCCAAAATCTCATCCAAAAAATGCAGGACTTAGTCCAGCAACGTGGGAATGGCAGAAGCAGCCAAGTGAACAATACGAACCCACAGAAATTAAACAGACAACCCACAGAATATTTTTGCATAATAAACAGCTGGATTTGTAAATTGCCAGGGCACAGGCACAGCCTCCTGGAGGAACCTTATTTTTCCAAGGATGAGCCTCAATTGGGCTCTTTCTCCTCTGCTAATTTGCCTTCAAATGAAATGCGATGGGGCTGCTGGAATTAATTTAATTTAACCATCTGAACTTTCTTCTCCAGCCTCTGCTGTTCCATTTCCAAAGATGTGGTCTCGGTGATGTGTTTCTTCCAAGGAATTGCTGGAGCCAGGTGGAGAATTTCCACCAAAAGGATGAAATCCAGCTCCTCCCCAAACCCCAAAGATCTCACCTAATAGCACAGATGAGCACATCCACCTCGGAAAATCTCCTGCTCTTTGTGTGTCTGGTGCTTTTCTCACTCACACTGAGCATCTTTCAAGGCCTCCTGATTTGGGAGGCAGGAGGAAGAGCCTGATTCCAAACCCTCTGGACTGTGGAGAGATTCCTACCGGCTCCATTCGTGGATGAGTGGAAAGGGAGATGGGATTTGGGGGAGTGCCTTTTGCATGGATTTACATGGATGAACTCTTTGACATGGATTTCACCAGGAGACTGAGCAATGGAGAACGGCAAATACAGAGAGGGGGGGACAAGGGTAATTAATGAGTTCTTTAATTAGGACATAATTGAATTCACCTGGTGCAGGTAATTAAATAGTATAACGCCCTGTCCAGCTTTGGAGAGCTCCTCCTGTGTTGGGATAATGTCACTTGGATCCTTCCTCTCCCCTCTGGCTGCTGGGTGGGGGTTGGAATAATCCACCCTCAGTGATTAAAGATCCAATCAAAGCTGGGATGGTTTCATTTCCCTTCCCACCTCAGGCTTGCCAAGCTTTTGCCAGCTCAGAAATAATGGGATGACCCTGAAACATGCCTGGGAAAAGCTTTGGACCAGCTACAGGTCCCTAATTCCATCTCTTCTCACTGGAGATGGCTCCAGTGTTGTGAGCCATAGAACGTGTTGTGATCCCAGAGAGGTTCCAGGATCATCTGGGTTGGAAATATTGCCTTGAATATTTGTTTCATTGATGATTTTAGGGTCTTAGCCATAAAAACATGGGATTTTTCTCTCCTTGAAGTCACTCACAAACCCTTCTGCCATATTCAGCTGTGAAAATTCCAGGCAGGACAAACATGAACCCCTCAAAGTGGACATGCAGGGACTATTGTAAGGCAGGATTTTTGGTAACAGGGTGATTAAGAGTAGGAAATCCTGGATCAGCTCTTCCCAAGGACCCAAAGGCCTCCCAGCCCCTCACCCATCCCATACTCACCACGATAGCTGCCAGGATGGGCACCTGAATAATCCACTTTAAATTGCCAGCACTCAAGTCCCAACACCTGAGGAGAGATGGACATCCTGTCAGGAAAGCACTGGAAGAGCAATTGTCTCAAGAGTTCCATTGGAAAAATCCCCCTGGAAGGATGAGCTCCTCCAAAGCCTGGTGGAAGGACCTTGCTCTAGTCCTGCCTGCACTCAGTGAGACTTGGGAATATCCCTTTTCCTGCTGTTATGCTACTAAAAAATGAGAATATTCCTATGGTTGGGGTGGTTCTGCTCTCCAGAGGGTGAAGTTCTTTCCAGCTCTTTCCACACCCATCCAGACTTGTCCCTTCTGGGCAGGAACAGATCCTTTTCCACTTCACTTACTCACCAGAAAAAATCCCTACATTCAAAGTAACCCAGGTTTCATGAACACAGGAGAGGCTGAACTGATGTGGGATCACAGAATCCTGGAATGGATTGGGTTGGAAGGGACCTTAAAGATGATTTAATTCCAAATCCCTGCCATGGGAGAGAGTTTGCTCCAAGCCACATCCAACCCGGCTTCGGACATTTCCAAGGATGAGGCAGCCACAGCTTCTCTGGGTGACCTGTGCCAGGGCTCCCCCACCCTCACAGGGAAGAATTTTTCCCAATATCCCATCCATCCCTGCCCTCTGGCAGTGGGAAGCCATTCCCCGTGTCCTGTCCCTCCAGTTCCTGATGAATAATCCCTTCAGCTTCCCTGTAGGCCTCTTCAGTCCTGGATATGTCCCTGCTCATGGCAGGGGTTGGATTAGGTGACATTTAAAGGTCTTTTCCAACCCAACCATTCCATGATTCCCCCTTGGAATAAACCTGCACAACGTCCCACAGGGACAGGTGGTGACAGGGACAATGCTGGGGTTCCACACTCACTTCCTGGGGGTTTCCTTCAACCCTGCCCTTGCAGCCAAAATCCCCCAAAATCTTTTATCTCCATCCACCTTCAGTCCTTATCCCAGTGAGGACTGGAAGGGCCAATTAGTGATGATGTTGGGATGTTGGGATGCAATCCTCCATCTGCCAAGAAGGGACAGGCTCTATTTGCTCCCAGGAGTTTCCAGCAGCCATTGGAAAAGCTGACTCAGTGCTAATTGTTCTGTTGGAATTCTCTCCTGCTCTGGAGACAGGAATGCCACAGCTTTTCCTTATCTGATCCAGGTAACCCCCACATGGCATTGGCAGTTTTCCCAGGCCAGTTCCTCAGGGAAGATGAGGCTGGAAAGCCACCAGTGCTCCCTGGAACCTCCCTGAGGATGAGCCGGTGTCACAGATGTGTCACCCTTCAGCAGCTCTGCTGATCCACCCTCCCAAGCCTGGAGCTGAAATTCCCTTTGGAAAGCAGTGTCTTCCCATGCAGAGCCATTTGGGAATGCCCGGGGACCCTCAGAAGGAGGATCCTGGGGACATGGAAGCACTTGTGTGGTCAAGCCTGTGAGTTTTGGGGGAAAGGCCAGGTTGGACAGGGCTTGGAGCAAACCTGGGATAGTGGAAGGAGTCCCTGCCCATGGCAGGGGTGGAATGGGATGAGCTTTAAAGTCCATTTCAACCCAAACCATCCTGGGATTGTAAAATCCATGGAGGAGTTACAGTTCTACCACCCCACCACAACCAAACCTCTCTGACTGTGATGCAGCTGCTGTGTCCCAAATTCATTCCTGCTCATTCAGGATTTTAAGGATCCCTGTATTGTCCCTGCCCAGCTGTGACACAATCCCCTTATCTCCAGGGGTAACAACTGCAGGTATTCCCACTTATTGGATCCTGCAAAATGAGAGGAAAAATTATCCTTCCCCTCCATCCACCGTTTTCCTCCAAAAGTTAATGATGTCAGAATAGAATTCCAACTTTATCTGGTTCTTTTTCCTTTTGGATTCACCCATAAATCCCACAAAACTCTGCACATAAAAGGGAGAGAAGGAAACCCAGTGGGACTTACTCCGTGTCGGCCAGAGTGGCTCTGACGCTGGCCCACACTGTGACAAACACAGCAGGGAGTCCTGCAAAAGAACACAGGTGACACAAGGTCAGTGGGGACCGAGGGCTCTGGCACCAAAATTCCAGGTGGAGTGGGTTAGGGGAAGGTGGAAGGAGCAGTTCTTAATTATTCAGGCATAATTGAGCCTTGGAAAGGCTGAGCTTTCACATCTGAGAGCTGAACTGGTTCAGTTTGGGGTGCTCACAACAAAGATATTGAGGGGCTGGAGTGTGTCCTGGAAGGAAAAGGAGTTGGGAAAGGAGTTGGGAAAACTCCTGATGGAGTTGGGAAAAGGGCTCAGCCTGGAGAAAAGGAGGCTCAGGGGGGACCTTGTGGCTCTGCACAACTCCTGACAGGAGGGGACAGCCGGGGGGGTCAGGCTCTGCTCCCAGGGAACAGGGACAGGAGGAGAGGGAATGCCCTCAGGCTGGGCCAGGGGAGGTTCGGGTTGGAAATTAGGAAAATTCCTTCCCCAAAAGGGGCTGTTACACATTGGGACTGCCCAGGGCAGGGGGGAGTCCCCTCCCATCCCTGGAGGGATTTAAATCCCTGTGGATGTGGCACTTGGGGACATGGTCAGGGGTGGCCTTGGGAATGGTTGGACTCGATGATCTCTGAGGCCTGAGAGTGCTGGAAGCAGAGAGACTGAAACTGGCTTTGGCCAACTCATCCCATGGGAAGCAGACAACTCTGCTCTGGAGCCAGGCTGGGAGAGCTG
>VYZP01051464.1:643-26398 GCA_013400635.1 Hypocryptadius cinnamomeus | reverse complement strand
CTGAGGGGTGACCTCGTCACAGTCCAAAGCTTCCTCAAGGGCATCAGCAGAGGAGGAGGTGCTGATCTCCTCTTTCTGCTGCTCAACTGCAGGACACAAGGAAATGGAATGAAGCTGTCAGGGAAGTTCAGATTAGGAAAAATTTCTTCTTTGAGAGAGTGGTCACACCCTGGAACAGGCTCCCCAGCAGTTAGAGCAGCAAGCCTGCCAAAGGCCAAGCAACATCTGTTCTTGGTCATATGGCTTGGTTCCTGCAAGGAGCAGGGAGCTGCTGCTGGTGATCCTTATGGGTCCCTTCCAATTTGAGATGTCTCTATGTTACATCTGAAATGGTGACCGCAAAATCCAACCTGCAAAGACAAATTCCTTCTGTTCCTTTGGCCATTTTAAGGTGGTCTTGAGTACTCAGTATCAAATGCCATAGTCTTTTAGGGTGAGGAGAATCAGCTTAAGGATTGGAACTGAAACTACATTGGGGGGTATAAACCACTCTACATGGTCCCTCCTCGGTGTGCTCAACATTTGAAATGCCAGGGGGGAAGGCCTAACTCCATATACTCTGCACAAAAGGCCCTGGGCTGCCTCTCTTCCAGATGTCTGAATTAAATTTGGGCAGACTTTGAAGGATCTTCAGCTCATGGGGAAACATCCTGTCTACTATGGTTTGAACTAGAGTTTAAATTTTATGTGTGTATCAGATTCCTGACTTGTTCACGTATGTATTTGTTATCTAAGATAAACACAAGGCCTTTCCAGCTCACTGGGAAAAATACCATTTAATATGAAAAATTACATTAAAGAAATATGAACTATAGGAATAAAACAAGAGATGAGACCAAGGTTCCAGCTATAATGCAAACAGCTTTTGGAAGAAGTCAAATAAAAATAGAAAACATTCAGATTTATTTATGTAGTTCTTTCTGAACATAAACATTCAATACTTTTAATTACTACAGAATCCTTATAAATCTATAGGACTTCCATACATTTTAACAAAACTATCTTCATCAGTCTGGAAGATTATACCTGCCTGTTGGCAGCAAAGCTTATTCTAACCCAGCCTTCAAAGATTTTAACTATGAGCAAATTTTTCATGTGCATGCATTTGGGTGTTCAGCTCTGCTTTGGACATCTGTGTCTTCCTTTTTATTGTTCTTTCAGCTATAGTGGACATAAATAAAAACATGAAGCATTTAACAGAAAAAATTTCCTTCCTAGAATATTTTGTTATATTTTTCACTTCTTACTTAGACTTCCAGTTTTTAACTAGAAGCTGCTTGTTGATTTATAAGACACAATTTTCTTATTCTATTAAAAATGTTCTACTACACAGCATCCTGCATTTCCCCTACCAAGCAAGGATGCCAGGTTTTTGATCTAAATATTACCCCTTCATCTATTTAAATATGGCAGCTGTTTGTGGAAACTTCTTTTCACATAGAATTAGTCTGCTGCTTATTTGCTGTACATGCAGCACCCAACATGTACTGATTTCTCATGTGAGGATAAAAGGACCAGAGTCTGCTTTAGAAAGCCTAAACCCAAGGAGAAACACAAATGGAAAGAAAGGAAATGGGACATGAAAATCTTAACTTGCTGCTGCTTACTCAAGAGGTCTCAATTTTGATTTTTTCATCTGGAAATGTGGCTGAAGCAGTCATGCTGCCTATGAGTGCTTTCTGGGAGGTGCTTCACTAAAAATTTTTGAACCCTGGCCAAAGAGGGATGCCCAGGCTTCAGCTCAGAGGGCATAACACAAGTGGCTGAACGCCCTCTGAGATGTTTAGGGTGCACATGTGTGAGGGCAGGCACAGACATGAGGGACCAAGTGTCACATGGGACAAGAGGCCAGGACAAGACCTTGGCAGGGAAGGACAATGACAGAGGAATGATTGAGGAAGAGGCAGGTGAGAGACATGTAATAAATACTCTACTGTTTTAACTCCTCAAATAGCAACTGTGCTTTCAGCAAGACATACATTGACCCCAACTTTACAGTGACTTTGCAAGTAAAAGGTAACTTTTTAATTAATTGCACAGTGAATAAGAGAGAAATAAGCACTTCTTTCTATAATGATGATGTGTGTTTGGTAGTGCTCTCCTGCTGTCTAAATAAAGGGAAGGCAGAGTGTTGTGGTGCTCTGGCAGTGCTACTGGAATTAGATTACCTCCCTTCCTCCACTTGGCATCACAGAACAGTCACTCTTAATTGTACCTTCTACCTGATTATTAACTGATTCTGATAATGCTCCATCTCTTCCCTTATCTGCTTTTCATCTGCATTGCTTCTCTGTAATTGCAACTGACCTGCCTCAAGGTCCCAAATTATTTCCTATCATCTTTGAGTGCAACAGATTGTTTGGGGGATTTTGGTGGCTCCACTCATCACAGTGCTGCCCACCTCTTTCCTGAAACTGACTTTGTTGCAAATCCAGCACTAGCCAAGAGCAGGAGCAGTTCCTACAGGCACTGGTGATAGTGGATGATGCTTCTGAACCAGCAAGACCTTCATGTGGTGGCAGTCTTCAAACAGCTGGGCAGGCCCAACAGCAAAGTTACTGTGAGCTACAGAATGGGAATCATTGCCCTGCCTGTCCTCAACAGGGCAAATACAAAAATGTAGTGGTGGCTGCCAGCCCACAGATGTTATTTGAAGCAATGATTTTAAATCGTGGTCCAGAGGTTCTGGCATAGTGTAAGCAGTGCATGCCACAGGTTATGAAATCCACTCTTAAGAAATGCTTCATATATGCAGTTATTGTCTTCTGAAAACACCCACATGAACCCTCCACACAGCCAGACAGGAATTGCCTTAACATCATTGAAGTAAATACTTTTCTCTTTTAAAATCCTAGGAGACAGACAGCTCTTCTTGCCAGGAAAATCATTAGAACATCACTTGGAGTCTGGAGCAGAGTAAAGGAATAAGTGAAAGAGATAATAAATCCCTCTATTCATATTACAGATCATGAAAGGGAAAAAACTGGCAAGCATTTGCCTGTGAGAAACTGGTCTGGAAGTTGGGAAACAAGCAAGAAAGACTGGAGCAAGACTTCTCCAGAGGAGCAAAAATACCTCAAATCCCTAAGTACTGCCAGTATGCTACACAAATAGATAGCAAATATTCAGTGGAAATAAAATTAATATTGCTTATTAGATCACTAAATACCCTGTGGCAGCCAGCTTTGAGTTGCAGTGCTGAGTACAGCAATGCCAGAAATTTCAGACAGAGAAACTGAATACCAGGTCTGTATTGCTGCTATCAATTACTTTGCTTTCATTTATAAATAATGCTGGCTTGCTTAGGCTGCCAGTTAGGAGCTCTAAGACTACCTGTAGTGATATCTCATTCCTTTAGAAAACCTTAATTTAATACATTATATGCTCTAAAGGGCATCACTGAAGAAAGGCTCTAAGGCCTCAAAGCAAGAAGCAGCTCCATGGAAAAAATTAGTCTTCATCCTGTATCAGAAGAAACCTGAGATCTTCTGCCCTTTTCCCTGGGTGAAAACAGACACCTACCTCCCAGAATGCCAGGCACCAGAAGTGGAGCTCACCTGCAGAAATGCTCTGGTCTCTTGGAGCCTGGTTGCAGGCTCACATTGACTGAACTGGAAAAGCAAACCCATGCATTCCAAGAGGCCTGACATCCCCCTGAGAGGATCCCTCAGGGGTAGGACTACATGGTACATCAGCCTCTACACAGGCACACTCACACTATGCAGGGGTTGAAGGCTGGTGGGCTTGGGTTAGGTGAGGTAAATAAAGCACAGGGATTTGCATGTGCAAACTCCTCCATGCAGCTGATCTGCCTGTGGAAACCTGGGAGAGATTTGGCCCCTTTGAAACTGAGGTCCCACTAAGTGATATGCCTACCATTCTTTTGCACTCCAAAACTGACATCAGAGGCACCAAACACATGTTTTTTTTAAAGTCTCCGTGTTATGAATAATTGTTAGGCCCTTTTCTTTTGCAGGTTATTAGCTGGTATTCGGATAACATATCTGTTAATACAGCATCTGAAGGTCTAGCCTAGTGTGATAACTCTGTCTTCAATGCAGGGATGTTCTTCCACTCCTTTAAGTGGAAGTTGCCTGGGAAGGCTCTGATTTTAACCCATGAATGCACAGAAGTTTCTTAAATGAGGTTATTTTTCTCCTTTTTGTTCTCTCCAGGGGATTTTTATCCTTGATTCTCCTGAAGCTGGAACTTATGCAGTTGTGCTGCCTAACAATCCCCTGTAAGATTGCTTGTACCCAGTGGCCAAACATAATCAGACTTTGCAGAGGGCTGGCAATGTCAGGGATAACACATCTGGAGGAAGAAGCAACTGGACAATAAAGGGAGAGGGAGTAAATGCATTCCCTGCAGAAGGGTTTCAAGGAGAGGTCAATTACACTGGGAAGCACCAGAGATGTTATACAGGGAGAGAAACATGGGAAACAGCCACTGCTGACTCTGCTCATCATGGAGCAGCTTGTCCGAGCAGTGTTTGCTTCAAAAACCCAGAGGGACCATTCACACAGACACACCAAGTCTGCACGTAGATGAACTTCCTGTGCAGCTTTCCAATCAGTTCACAAACAGATGGGTCTCCTGGAGTAGTTCAGTCCTGCTCAGTTTTCTTTTATCTGCAAAATCAGTTTTGGTCTTCTGTGTACAACTTAAATAGTGTTCAGGAGGCAACCCTGGCACTGATCCCTACAAGAATCAATTGCTGACAACCAAGCACTTCCAGAAAAGAGATGTCTAGTAAGAAGTAAGTCAGTTTCCTTCCTCTCTTTTCATGGATTGTGTTTCTCAGTTTATCCCACTATACAGAAGAGGATGGCTTTTCTTCTCTACACAGTCCATACAGCACATGTTGACGAAAAGTGGTGACATAATGGATGGTTTCCTGAATAGAAAGCAAATATGCTGATTTGTGACACAATATTTCATCAATGTCCTGAAAAAATTGTAACTAATCTAGAGAAATTATGGGCGTATGGGAAGGAAGAGGTGAAGTTTCCCATCAGAACCCAGTATAGTGACACACAGCAGCTGGTGATACCTCCCAGGCATGTTAGTGCTGCTTGCAGGGGGCCCTCCTCCCAGCAGGAGAAAAGGCTTTACACTCTCTTGTAATGAAAGGACATCTGATAGCACAGATTGCTCTGCTAGGCAATGTATCATTTATTTATTGGGATTTAATGGGATTGAATATCTGTCTGCCTCTCCTGGATGCATCCTGCTTTCTGCTCTGTACATGACCAATAGGCACCAGTAATAATGCAGTGAACAGACACATTGATTTTAGGGACAGATGTTTCTAAAGCTGGACACTCTGTGCTTCTCCCCACATCCAGAAAGCTACAGCAGAACTGGAAAAAATGTGAAGATGCTCCTGGTGCACCAGTGCATCATCAGTGAGGATAATCAAAGGTACTGAAAGGCGTCTAACCCAGAAACCAATAAATCCAGGAGGGCTCTTCTGTTTGAAGGGAAGATGAGAGGGGATTGCAAGAGGGAGATCAATAAGAGCACGAATGGCAGAAAGAAAGCCAGCAGGGAACAGTTGCCAGCTGTCTCTGCTTGGATTAGAAGAGACCCTTGTCTCTTCTAATCCAAGCAGCACAGGGCAGCACGTGATCCTGCCAGGCAGAAGCTTCAAAGGATAGAAAAATACCTATACACACAATATGCAGATAATTTGTGGGCTGCCTTGGCAGAGACCTTCTGTTTGTAGGCTCCAAGGTCACCTGGGCTCAGACAGACACAGACCAGGTGAAAAGAGAGTCACCACCACTGGTTCAGATGATAAAAGTGTCCATCTGGCTGCTTATCCCTTGGAGTCATTTGGGTCCACACCTTATGCCCAGACATGCTGCCTCACCCCCAGCCCAGCCTGCAGTGGCTGCTTGAGCTTAGGGATTGAGCAACCAGCTCCAGGGCTTCCAACCCCATGGCACATAGTGGGGCTTGATGAGGCCAGAGGGGTCCCCTCTTGTTTCTTACTGGAAGAGTGGTCTCAGGATGCAGAGCAGTTCCCTGTCTGGGGGGTGTTAGATCAAGAATCCCCACAAGGCTCAGCTGCTGGAGCTGGGGAAAAATCCACAGTGCTGTTGCGAGATTTCCTGCAAACCATTGGTACAAAAAACACCTAAAGGTAATTTCTATGCAACGTATGTGTGCTGGGGAGACTGTCCCTTCATCCCAGCCTCCAAGCCCCCCTCCTGGCACCAATAGGACATATGATCATGTTCAGCTCATTTGGCACCCCATATGGGCTCTGGTGACACCTTATATGCCCTGCTCACGTTGCTCCTCAAATAGTCAGGTTGACATTATTTACTGATTGTATTGGTTTGGTTTGGCAACAGGAAAGTCTGTTCAGGATCAACCCTGAGAGCCAAAAGGGAGGGATGCTGAGATGCTGTGCTTTCAGTACTGTCCCTGGAAAGCTCTTCCTTTCCCTTTCCATATGGCTTCACACTGCTGCTGGAGGCTAGAGAAAGCCACCCTGGTTGTCCCTATTCCTTGCTGTACGACACACGCCAAGAAACTCTACCCAGTCTTTGACAGTGAGCTCATAGCTCACAGTTTCAGAAGCTGTCTGCAACTGAATGGAACAACTGTGGATAAAGTTCCCAAGGAGGGCATAAGCACATAGTATGTTGATAGTACTTCACACCTAGCTCCAGAGAAATTCAATTTCCCTAGCTTTAAGACAGTNGTACAATCTGCTATCTCATCCACTCTCACTATCTAGGAGGAAGGTATACTATATATATATATATATATATATATATATATATATATAGCTGTATTCACCAAGTTACCCCTTAATCCTTCAGATCAGTGCAATTGCACATGTACATCCTTAAAGCACACAGCTTGAAAGACAGCTTCTAACAGCTGCCACATATGCTCAGCTTTTAGTCTCTGTTGTGCAGGTATGAGGGGGATCAATGCTGTTCAGGATACTGAGGGAGAGTGAATATTGATTGTCCTGGCTGGCTGGCTGAAATGACATTGATTTATAAATGTGTTTGCAGAAATGTTTAGGAAGGTCCAGACACATGTGCATGCATTCCTTGTGGACATAAATAGAGGAGTGATATCAGCCTAAATCCATAATGTCTCTCCCATACCTCCAGCAATATAGAATCCAAACAGCTAGACTTTTGGCATTTCAATGGAATGACACCACACAGGAGTCAGCAATGGGTGTGCATGTATACACACAGCTACCCTGCTTCTGTCCAGTATAACCAGGGACTGCAGCAGCTCTGGACGAGTGTCGGTATCTGTAAGTGAGTCCTGCAGTGCACTGTTGGGGATATAAATAGATATTCAACTAGGAACATTCTGGATACTTCCAAAAATTATTTTAGATTACTTTCTAAATAAGACAAAGTTTCAGTGAGCCCATATTTTTCAGGCACTTACACAAGAAACACTTTCCATCATAAGCATAGCAAGCATTTTCTCACTTGCTGAACACAGGCACATCCTCTGTGCAGGGCTCTTGGGTGGCAGCTTATGGGGAATGCTGCCCACTGAGCACAGGTGATGCACTTTGCCCTGTGGTCTGGGCTCTGACTGCCCCTGGAACAGTTAATATGACTGAGATGGAAACCCCCAAAAGCAGCAACCAACAACAACGCGTGATGTGAAGATGGTTGCTGTGTCCAGGAACAAGCCCAGTTGCCCCCACCAGAAGCACCCCACTGGCAGCAGCACAAGGCACAGCTGGAGGCAGGAAAAGACCAGTGGGATATGTGGTGGGAGAGAACACTGGATGAGCAGCAGGACCTCTGAGCAGCTGTAAAAGCAGCAGGGAGAGGCAAGGAAATAGAAAATGGAATGCAGGAGAGAAACAGCAACAGAAAGAGAAGTGAAGAGAAAGCATGAGCAACTTCATCAGGCAGTAAAACTGCATTCTTTGCTATCCTCAAGATGCATTGAAAGCTTTCTTTTCTGTTTCAAAACTCATCAGCTTCATCCAGGTCTCAGTACCAGAGCTCAGGCTCCCTGAGGATATGTGTGAAACCAGAAATAACCCACATTTCCCCAATTCTTTGGCCACATAGGTGTAACGTGATCATTGTAATCAGGGTGCCTCTTGCTGCAAGGGGGCCCTGGGGAAGTGTCCCTGTGGCTCTGCACTGCCTGAAGAACAGGCATGTGAGGAAATGCTGCAGCCCCCAGCACTGCCCCTACAGCTCCAGTCAGGGCTGCAGGCCAGGTTGCTGCCCCAAAGGTCAGGGGAGCATTCTCTCCATCTACTCAGCAATGGCCAGATACTGCCTCCCCCAGTCCAGCAGCAAAAACACCTCTATGGAAATAATCCAAAGCTAGGAAAAAGTGGTAATTATGTGCATTGAGGTAAATGGGGTCACTGGGACATAAAAGGGCTTGGAAACAGTCTCAGGTGCAGTAGTTCTGGGAGACTGGAGGGGAGCAGCAAAATACTGTGGAGCTTCAGACCCCAGCCATCCTTTGCAGGAGAAGNGCTGTGAAAAAAAAGGACTGCACAATTTTTAATAAATATACAGATTTTTTTTTCTATTAATCATGTCCTTTCTATGAGGTGACCAATAATTAAGGGTCAAACACATGAGTACCAAAAAGCTGGTTTTCTTCTCCCTGCTCTGTGCTGAGGTCACCTGTACAGGCAGGTCCTCACCTCCAGAAGCAGGTCTGATTTTGCTGGTGGGTCCTCCCACAGCAGGTATTACTCTCATTTGAAAAAAAACCTGACAGGTTTCTCCATCTGTTCTTCACCCTGAACCTTCTCACTAACGCTGTTGGTCTGCAAGTACAATACCAGGTAACAGATGTGACAGTAGGGTACAATCTGCTATCTCATCCACTCTCACTATCTAGGAGGAAGGTATACTATATATATATANAATTATTTTAGATTACTTTCTAAATAAGACAAAGTTTCAGTGAGCCCATATTTTTCAGGCACTTACACAAGAAACACTTTCCATCATAAGCATAGCAAGCATTTTCTCACTTGCTGAACACAGGCACATCCTCTGTGCAGGGCTCTTGGGTGGCAGCTTATGGGGAATGCTGCCCACTGAGCACAGGTGATGCACTTTGCCCTGTGGTCTGGGCTCTGACTGCCCCTGGAACAGTTAATATGACTGAGATGGAAACCCCCAAAAGCAGCAACCAACAACAACGCGTGATGTGAAGATGGTTGCTGTGTCCAGGAACAAGCCCAGTTGCCCCCACCAGAAGCACCCCACTGGCAGCAGCACAAGGCACAGCTGGAGGCAGGAAAAGACCAGTGGGATATGTGGTGGGAGAGAACACTGGATGAGCAGCAGGACCTCTGAGCAGCTGTAAAAGCAGCAGGGAGAGGCAAGGAAATAGAAAATGGAATGCAGGAGAGAAACAGCAACAGAAAGAGAAGTGAAGAGAAAGCATGAGCAACTTCATCAGGCAGCAAAACTGCATTCTTCACTATCTTCAAAAATGTATTGAAAGCTTTCTTTTCTGTTTCAAAACTCATCAGCTTCATCCAGGTCTCAGTACCAGAGCTCAGGCTCCCTGAGGATATGTGTGAAACCAGAAATAACCCACATTTCCCCAATTCTTTGGCCACATAGGTGTAACGTGATCATTGTAATCAGGGTGCCTCTTGCTGCAAGGGGGCCCTGGGGAAGTGTCCCTGTGGCTCTGCACTGCCTGAAGAACAGGCATGTGAGGAAATGCTGCAGCCCCCAGCACTGCCCCTACAGCTCCAGTCAGGGCTGCAGGCCAGGTTGCTGCCCCAAAGGTCAGGGGAGCATTCTCTCCATCTACTCAGCAATGGCCAGATACTGCCTCCCCCAGTCCAGCAGCAAAAACACCTCTATGGAAATAATCCAAAGCTAGGAAAAAGTGGTAATTATGTGCATTGAGGTAAATGGGGTCACTGGGACATAAAAGGGCTTGGAAACAGCCTCAGGTGCAGTAGTTCTGGGAGACTGGAGGGGAGCAGCAAAATACTGTGGAGCTTCAGACCCCAGCCATCCTTTGCAGGAGAAGCTGACAGCCTTTGCACCCACCCACTGCATCCCACACACAGCCTTGCCCAGCAGGCAACCACAGTGCTGTGTGTCCCCAAGAGCACCATGGCCTCAGGTCAGGTCCTGTGACCTCTTCCTGAAAGTCTCCACATCATTTTACCCATCCTCAGAGCCACCTGCTAATGATTCATATATTGATAACTGCATTTGACAATACTGGCATTTACAGTGACTTTGCTGAGCCAAGAAAAAGCAGCTGTTTACAGGGGCACAGAAATCAAAGATCACCAGTGAGCCCTTCTGCCCTGTACCCCTCCAGTTAAGAGGGTGCTGCTGTCCTGGGGCCGTGGGAAGGAATAGCCTGCTCAGCTCTGTTGGCCTGGTGCACTGAATGATGCTATTGCTGTCACAGCTGAAGAAGTGAGCTTGGAATTTAACTTTAGAACATTATGAAAATCTGGCCAGGGAGGAAAGTAAAAATACTAGATAAAATCTGTTTCTGGACATGTGTGTTTTAGGGCTGGAAAAAGCATTTCTAGAATTATCAAACACGACCCTGTCTGAAATAAGTTTTTGATGAGTCTCATGAATGCCCACCATGTCTGCGTCATCCTCTCCATCTCCTGTAAACCTGTCACATCTCTGTGTGCCTCTGGTTGATTGCAGTTTGTATAAACTACTTAAAAAGAAAAATTAGGCTCCTTTGTTTAAAAGATGCCAATGAACAATTCTGTGATCTCTCTTTCTGAGAACTGTCATTATGCAGATGTCTCTCACTTGACTGAATGCCTTCAGCAAGAAGAGTCCTACCCAGCAGGAGTGGAGGATGAGTGCTGGGGGGAGTGGGATTTTTACTGAACTCTGTTTCATGAGTCTCAAACAGGGTCTTTGAAGCCATTGGGGTAGATTGAAGGCTGAATCAGTTGTTTTCTCTCTCCAGTTGAGGGTTTCAGGTTCAAGTTCGGCTTTCTGGCAATGCTGTATGTGTCAGATCAGAAGCAGGTTCAATGCTGTACGTGTCAGATCAGAAGCAGGTTCAATGCTTTGTGAAGTGGTTGGTGATCTTTGCCATGTACCCTGCCAAATCCACCCATCTTAATATTTATTTCTAGGAAGGAATGCATCTAGCTACACTTTCACAGCAACTTATAAAAGCAATGAATACATCTTTGAGTCAGTATTAGAGCTTAGGAACAGAACAACTGGAATATATTTTGAGACCCAGGCGTGGCATCCACAAGTATCTCCACATTTTCTGCTATTAGCAGTAGTAAGTGCTAAATACTGGTGTTTCATAAGGGTGCCTCGGGTTCATAAGCATCATCATCCGTTATGGATGCTGATCCCAGGCATTCAATCAATATCAGATCAATATAAAGATGTACTGATACTGAAATTCTAACAGCCATATTCTGAAATGTTGCAATCCCAGCAGGATGACAGCTAAACATAAAAGTGCTGTAAATGCTCCTGTTTTAGTGAAACATTGAATTTTATAGTAATTTTTTAATAATTTCTATGTATTTTTCTAATGTCTGGCCCTTCTTTGAAATGTTAATTCAGACAACATTTGAATTAATAGTATGTCCATTAAAACTGTTCACCTTGTCTCTCTGAAGACCCATTTTTTAACGTCCTGTAGCTAAGTAGCCAAAAGTAGAACTATTTCATCTTTAACCATGTACCTTTTTAATGCCAGGTGCTATAGATAAGATTTTCTCAGAAGACAGGGTGGCTTAGGCTGGTGGTTTAATGGCTGTACAAGCAGGTACAACACAGAGATAAATTGATATTAAAATCTGCTTGTTCTCAGCCCTTGTCTTCAAATTTCTCTGACTTCCTTTTCTCTTGAGGATCTTAGCACTTACAATCACTCTCTCAGGAAAAGTCTCCATCATCTTTTCCCACTTACCAACACTTACTGAAACCAGACAAATATTTCTGCCCCTGGATGAAGATCGAATGCATTATTTTGCTGTTTCCTGAATAATTTAGACACCATTTAAAAAGGCCCCTTAGCATGACCTGTTCTGGAAGTGCAAAGTGAGGCTGGCCATGGTCTGTGGAGCTGTGCAGCGATGTGCAGGTCACCACAGATGACCCTGGGGGCTGATCCCCCTGCACTCCATCCTTATGGGCAGCCCCTGAGGGATGCTGTGGTGGCTGCCCATGCCAGCACCCTGCTGCTGCTGCTTGTAGGGGTGCAGGACAGCACCACACAGCCCCACTGTCACCCCTGCTCCAGTGAGAGGCAGTGAGAGTTGTCTTTGGGAAAAAAAAGGAGTTTGGGGTCCTCTATAGCATAGCACCATTCCATATGCTTTTTGATAGCTCAGAATACTTTGTTCAACCAAGTATCTTTTTATGCAGTGACAGGAGCCACATCAATAAAAAGAGCATTGGTTTGTTGTAACAAAGCCAGGAGGACAGCTGAGCAGCTCCAGAGGGACAAGGACTGTAAAAGGATGTGTGCATGCTAAAGTGAGCTCATTAACAGCTGAACAGCCACTGTGATTGTACTGGAAGATAATTCTACACTTTCTAGCCCTCGCTTCCTGATATCAGCCTGGAAAAAACAAAATAATATATATATGTATTAAAAAAAATCTGTTAAATATTTATATACTTGATAACTTGATTGTTATCTGTAGTGGAAATAAGGCCTATGGGGATTTATCTCTTAACAAATATGGTATTATTCAGACTGACATCAGTGGAGGAATCAGCCATGCATATTTGAGGGAAATTGTCAATGAAGAGTGGCATCTGTAAAAGCAGATTTTCCCAGTGTCATTTTAACACACCCACAGCTTGAGATAATGCTTTCCACTGGTATTGATTTCTCACCTGCTTGGAGCTGACCTTTCCCTGCACAGTCTGATGCAGAGTGAAGGTGCAAACCACCACAGCCAAAGGCTTTGCAAACCTGCTGTGTGCAGGCAAACCCTGACAGCTCCAGGCTTCCTTACCTTAGTTGGGCTCCCTGTGGTGTCGGGAGGGGCAGGAGCTTTTTGTGCCTGCTGGGGACCAGGTTCTGAATATGTGACAAAAAACCAGTTATCTTCTCACCATGGTCTGGCAAGGCTCCACCATGGTCAGGGAGTGTCCACTTTGGCTGACACTAGGTTACATCCTCTAAATACAACTTAATATGGCTGTGTCGAAAGAAAAAAAATCCCTGAGTACTTGTGAGTGGCTCATGCTGAGACATGGTGCTACTCAGCTGACAAAGCAGTATTCTTCTCTTTAGGCCAGATCCCAAAGTCAACTTAAGCCAGCGGGCACATTGCCATGGATTTTGGAGGATTTGAGGTTGGTGAGCCCACATCTTGAGCATCATTCAATTTTGGACACCTTCTTACCCTCAAGCCACAAACAAGCTGGGAGGAGTTCAAAAGAAAATGTCAGTAACAGAGTTTAAGGTAACTGGCTTAGGGAGTAAGACTGAAGAGTTATTAAATTATTAATAGCTTGGCTAAGCAGTATCTCAACAGTCTTTGAAGCAGGGAGGCACAAAGGAAGGAGCAAAAGAGGGGAGGGGAGCCATGTCTCACAAGGTGACAGTACCACAACAGCCATGGTGAGGTCAGGCTGGGAGAAGTCCAGGTTTGAAGGCTGAGCCACTTGAGGGATATCTCTGATGTCCCTGCCTCTGGCTGTCCCTGCCACCCACAACACCCCACCACCTTAGGACCCCAAGAAGCAGTGGACAGGGGAATGCAAAATCAAGAAAAAAGTGCAGAGGCTGAAAATGTGTGTATGGTTTTTATGTGTTATTCTTTCCTGTAATGGCTAGATTTTGAGTAATAATGATTAGACTCCTAAAATTTCATTTATGTTATCAATAAATTCTTGGCTTTACTTGGTGAGCATCCCTTTTGTCCACAAACAAGATTTTGAGTGTAGTAAGAGCTAGGGTGCAGCATTGCAGGTGGACATTCAGCTGGGCATGTGGCTTATTTTCTTGCAACACCACCTGAAACTCTATGGCCTGTGATAGCCTGTGCAGACAGAGATGCCCCTTCAGTGGAAGGTGATGAGGTCAAACTGCTGGAGATGTTTCATGGGATGTTTAATGCTCCCAAGGACCCTATCATTTGCCACCATCTGAAATACACCACAAGCAGTAGTAAGTTGCCCCAAAACAGCAGGCTTTGGCACTAAACCGTGTTTGAAAGAAACACCACTGGGCTTTGCTAAGTTTATTTTTGGAGTCAGTTTAGAAGCTTTTCACAGCAGTAATTTCCTTTGGAATCCCAGGAGGCAGAGGGTGAGCAGAGGGATATGGCTAGGCTCATGGTGGGGTCTGCAGCCCTTGACAAACAAGAGCAGGACAGAAAAGCAGAGACCAGCCAAGCCCTGAAAAGAGGCTGCTTTGCGTTTTCCACTGCCTGATCATGCTGTGCTATCATAAACCCAGCAAAGCACTATTGCCAATACTCCTCCTTGCTATTTTTGCTTTCTCTGAGGCTGAAAACAGTGGGAGCATCAATTCAGTTCAGCTCCAAGATGTTTTCCCTGTTTTGCTTCCCTGAATTGCTCAGGCTGCAGATCAGACGTCTTTATTTCAAACACAAAATAACTGTGCTCCCTAGCTTGAAAAAATGCCAGCGTGTTTCTTCTGTCAAACTGCAAAATACAGGAGAGAGGCAAATGAGAGGGATTATTAGTGAAACACAAAACATAACACACACCAAAAAAATCACACTTCAAGCTCTGAAACTAGATAGAAAGCTGGATGCAAAGAATGGTGCTTCACTGTGCCAGGCTGTCTGAGGGACTGGGATTCTCTTACATTCTAAATGTTTTATTTCAGAAATCTTTCAGGAGAAACTTTTGCCCTGTCCATGAGAAAGGCAGAGAAAGCTCGACATGTCCAGTCATCTTCTGACTTTTTAATACAGAAGACAGACCTGGGCCAAAGGCAAAGGCATAAACCTCATTTCTACCATGGAAGGAAGATGAACTTCCAATGGCAGCCTAGTGTACAACCCCCAGGTACATGAGGGAGGGAGCCGATGGATCCTCCCCCACATCTTGCTATACCAGGATGGATTCTCCTCCCAGCTGCTGCAGTCTGTGCTGCACACTGGGGAGTCACCAAGGCATCACAGGATGAACACCTCCCTTCAGGAGACAGGCTGAAATCGTGGTGCTTGGAGAGGCAGTGCCATGGAACCCCCCTGCAGGCTGAGCCCATCACAGTGCTGGCAGTGAGGCTTCAGGCAGTGACCTGTCCCTCCTGGTATTCCCCACCACCAGCACCTCCTGCACAGCCTCCGCAAGAGGAAGGAATCTGTAAGTGCCTTATCATGAGTAAACAAAGTTAATGTTTTATTAACATTGACACCGAGTTCCCAGTCAGTGCTGGGTGAACTCAGAGCAGTTCAAGCTGGTATGGCATATAAGGAGCCTGGGATAAAGCCAGGCCTGGAGTGCCAAGGAGTGCTAGCACACAGGTCTGCTCTGGACAACATCTCCAAGGGATAACGCCTCAGCCTGGATCTAACCTTTTAGGCACAGTGCTGCAAAAGTGGCCTTCAAGCTTATTGCTCCTGTTGCTAATTGTGTAAAACACAAAAAGAGGAAGGGGCTTCACCTCCCTGTTTGTACATATCATTCAGCTACCTCTGGTCACAGCAGTGTGACCCTTGCAAACACATTCTCCAGCAGTTTCTTTTGGAGCCTCTTGGTCTCCCTGAGCCCAGGCTTTGTCTTGGTGCCTTGGTCAGCAAGAGAGAAAAAGTGCAATGGATCCTGCCCAGCCCTGCCCACCACCATGCCTGGGCTGTGCAGGGGGGGAAGCCGGACCAAGTCTCACCTCCAGCCTTGTGCCACTCCAGGCTCCTGAGCAACCTTCCCTCTCTCCTGTGTGACCTTCCCTCTCTGCTGTCCTTCTCTTTGGTGGCCAGCCCAAGGTCAGTGGTGCAGGCATTAAAACCACCCAAGGAGAGCAAACATTAGTCCTTCTTTGAGCAGTTTGGGCTACATTAAACACAACAAAAGGCTCTGGGTCAAGGGATTGGCACTGCAATGGGACCAGGGCTGGCTGCAATGGCCACATGGTCAGGGCATTGTGGCAGGGATGGGCACTGATGGACAGCCCTGCAGGGGCAGGTGAGGAAAGGGGGCACTGGATGAATCCTGATGGACAATAAAGCAAGAATGAGCTTAGACCAGCCCTCCTGTGGGGCCATGAAGGGTTGCCCACTGGCCAGTAACAAGTGTCCTGACAAATTACTGCAGTGTGCAGGAGCCCTTCAACAGAGCCCATGGAATAGCAATTGCTCCATCCTACCTTGATAAACCACCTCAGGCAGGCAGCATTCATTTTCTCTCACACACAAACTTCCCAGGAGAATCCCAGATTTGTCACAGCTGCACATGGATGCTGCCCATGGCTCAGCCATGCCAAGCATCTGGCAATTCACCAAGTTCCAAGTCAGCTTGTTTGTAAAGTGGTGGAAAATCCCCAGGTTCCTAATGGGACACTTCTACACTCAGAACTCTTGTACTTACAAAGGTTCTGCTCTTGATGGCCCTTTTCTCTTCATGGTCTTTGTTGCTGCAAAACAGAGGAGGGACAGGGGACAATCCATGAAGGAGACATGGCTTGGGAGCAGGCTGTCCACATACACAGCATGCAGCACACAGCCCAGTGTCCCCTCTGAGCCTCATGCTGCCACTTGGATCCCACTGAAGACAAAATTAATATTTTTGCATGCATTCCCAGGTCTGTGTCTTGGAAGACGGGAGGACAGCCCATCAGGGATTTCTGTGATAGGAAACAGGGGAGATCTATTGCATGCTCAGGGACAAGGGGTAATAGCCTTAAGCTGAAGGAGAGCAGGTGCAGATCAGATGCTAGGAAGAAATTATTTGCTGTGAAGGCGGTGAGACAATGAAACTGATTGCCCAGAGAAGCTGTGGGAGTGTTTGAGGCCAGGTCAGATGGATCTCTGAGCAAGGTGGTCTAGTGGAAAATGTCCCTGTCCATGGCAAGGTGGGTGGAACTAGGTCATCTTTATGGTCCCTTCTCATCCAAACCATTCTGTGATTCTATGACTGGCTTGACTGAGCTGGGCTGTGTCCCAGTGTCAGTACTGGCCCCTCAGGGATGCCACTCCATACTGGCTGCAGCTGCATGTCCACGTGCTGAGTGCTGCACTGTGGTTCCAGCTGTGGTCCAGTTGCCATCTATCCCCTGGCCCTTCCCAAGCCGAAGCACAGCTCCCCACCTGGCTGCTGTGTCACCAGCTCTGCTGAGGTCAAACTGGGTGATGGGGAACTGGAAAGCCTCCATGTTTGCCGACCGGCCCACTTGTCTCACAGGCTGGTGGATGTGGTGCACCCTTAGTAAATCCCAACCACCTTCTTGTCTTCCATCTGCTTGCAAAGAGCTCCCAAAAGGAGTTGCATATTTAACAAGTAATTACTTATTCTCTAACCATCCACCCTGCAATACCCTATGTCACAACAAATGGCTACACATTGTAGTGGGAGAACTGTATCTACTACTTGCAGGTTACTCAGAAAAAAAGGGAAAAAAGAAAACCCAGGGAGAAACAAGTTCTCCATTGCTTTATCTGCTCTGATAACAGCTATCACACAGAGCATATCGCAAACCCGACGGGCGCTCAGCAAAATGCGTAACTCTGCTGACCTGCTAAGGCAGTCAAGAGAAAGGAGAAGGGCATTTGATAGGAGCAAACTTTCCCTTGCTGGCGCTATCAACACCCTTTATAAAGGTTGATAGTGGTGAGCAGGGGCTTTCGTTGGCACAGGAAGCAATCTCGGTGACCTTCAGTGGAAAAGAAGGTATAAAACCCAAAGTCTTTTTCTTAGTCGACTGTCTGGGCACTGGTTGAATTTCTTAGTTTCCACGAAGGACCCATTTCTGGGAACTTCTGAGAAAATGGCAACTTTAAATGAGAAGAAGACCTGCAGTGAACGTATGGCAGATTTCCGTCGTTTTGTCTGGAATCCAGAAACAAAGCTCTTCATGGGAAGGTCCTTAATTAACTGGGGTAGGTTTGCATGTGCAAGATTCTTCTCTTCCTTCTGGTATGCTTAAAAACTGTGGTGGGGGAACACAGTGTAGATGTGTTGAAGCCAGCAGTTCTCATACGTGCTTCTAAGCCACTTTTTGGGCAGCTCTATGAGCTGGATCAAGTAGATCAAAACAATGATCCATGTAGTTCCTGCAAATGTATGACTTCAAAGTGGTTTTGAACCAAATACTTCAAAGGGAGAAAAATTAACATATTAACAGGAAACTTACTAGTAGCTAGGGGTGATGGTTACAGGCTGGTTTTGACATTGTTAATGAAAAAGGGGTTCAGGTACATGGAGAAATTTGCTTAATCTGTGAGTTTGTCCAATTCTTTGGAAACAAGTTTTGTTTTTCTGAAATTCCTTTCTGAATTATTGTCTGCTCAGTAGATCTTGTTTCTTATCACTGTGTTCTAACGTGTATTTCATACCAACATGTATTTCATACTAGTAGGTATTTCACACCAGCATGTATTTCATACTAGCAAGTGTTTCAGCTGAGCCTCCCTTCCCACAGCCAAACTTGTGTCTACAATGATGACCTGTATTATGATCTACATTCTGGGAAGGGCAGCCAGGACCATTGTAAGGAAGATCCATACTCTTCCCACAGACTGTGGGAGTAGCTGCAAGTTTCCAGGTGAATTTTTCCTGCCTGTGCATGTAGTTTATTGGCTACTCCTAAAACCAGAATTTTTCAGATGATGCAACTGGAATGTCAGCCTTTCCAGCTGGTAGAGAAGAAGGTGCTACAAGGCACCTATGGTTACAAGTAGAGGTTTCTAATAGCACCCCTCTGAAACAAACACTGTCTGCTTGTACAGACAGTACATAAGACATTTTATGCACATACAGACAGAAACACAACATTAATCTTATCTCACAGCAGAATAAAGTAGCAAGATGGCACATTTTGCTGGTGGTGATTTCAGCTGTATAAGGCAGTGAAATTATACAGGTCTAAAACCCATTGTGCCTGAAGTATTGTCATCTGTCATCCAAATAACACAAGGAGCAACTTGGGTTTGTCAAAGAAACACCTCATCTTAGTCCATGTGTAATAAGTAGATAAATGGCGTTAATATGTGAAATCACTTCATGATGCCACATAACCTTTAAGCTTTAAATAATCTGAGCTCAGCACCAACTCCTCCAAAAATCCTTGTAAAACTATATAATTTTTTCTATAAGAATATTTTTGGAGTGTAGAGAAAATACTGCGAAGCACCTGTCCCTTTACAGGGAGAACTTCCCTGGGGACAAGGGTGGAAAGGAGGCAGCAGCTGCTGCCAGGATCATCCTGGATGCAGAGAGAGCACTGCACGGCCTTGCTCAAGATTTGAAATTCTGCCCTTACTCTTTTCCACAGTGTGGATCAGCCTCTACTACCTGGCTTTCTACGTGGTGATGTCGGGGCTGTTCGCACTCTCCATTTATTCTTTAATGAGGACCATCAATCCCTACGAGCCGGATTACCAAGACCAGCTGAAATCCCCAGGTACTGCCAGGGTCCCCAGGCAGCTGCAAAGGGCTGGGCTGGGCTGAGAGGCACTGGCAGAGCCCAGGGCTGAGGGGATGTGTGAAACACATCAGCTCAACTCTGCTCAGACAATCCCTGCAAAGTTTAACCTCTGCCTGAAAACACTTTCAGGCTTTAAAAGAAATCTGGCGTATTTATTTACGTATGATATATGGATATACTTATATATCCATCTATTTATGAATATATAATATGAAAATTTAATATATATATTTATTTATTTTACCTGGGGACGATCAATGCCTGCCTGCAGCAGGTCACCTTCTCTCCCCATGGGCAGGGGTCAATCCCTGGGGAAGTCCTAGGTTCTACTCCAAACCCCCAGGCACCAGAGAGGGCTTTGGGGTGCCCAGCAAGGTGTAGAGGTGATGGGGTGAGCAGCCTGGGGTGGGTATTTCAATGCTTGCCAGCACCATGGAAAGTCCCTGGGAGAGCAGGAATACCTTGCCACATGGATGTGCCATGACAGTAGTCAAGAAAGTAAAAATAAAACAAAGATGTGGGATTAGGAATTCAGATTTGTGGGACATGAAAAGAGATAGGGGAGATGATCAGAGACCATAAATGCACACTGCTAAACCTCACACCCCAATGGCTTGTTTCCACAATGGGAGGGAAAAAAATAGCCCTAAAAATTATTCTGTCAGATGCTTTTGTATTTTGAAGTTTCCACTCCCAGTATTTAGCAAGTTGGGTGTTTGCTGGGAAAATAATTCCTGTGACATATTATGCGTGGCTTTTTCAAAAGCTGTTTCTCATGCTGCTGTATGATCTGTTTCTTTAACCCAACGTGACTGTTATTGCTAACAAGTCCTGGGGAAATCCAGTGCAATTGCTAGAATGATTTCACAAGCTGTTCTTGTAACAGCATGGATATATGTGAAAAGAAAATAATTCAGCAGCAGCACAGGCTTTAGGGTTTTGGTTGAACAACTCACAGCTGACGTGGCTTCTGAACATGGTTAAATCCTCCCCAAAAGGGCTGGAGGGTCTCACACACTTAGAATGAGTCTTGATGCAGCATAATTGGTACTGTCAATTTAAATAAACAAATTGTGCCTGGCACCTCTCCTCTGCTTTGTCTTCCCCTTTTTCCTCCCGAAGGTGTAACCTTACGGCCGGATGTTTATGGGGATAGAGGACTACAAATTTATTACAACGTATCAGACAACAAAACCTGGGAAGGTTTAGTGACAACTCTTCACACTTTTCTGACAGGTAAAAATAGAAGTTTCTTGCATAATACTGAAGAAAGGTGCTGCCTTATTTCCAATAGTAGATCTGAGGACCTTAAGTCAGTGCTTCCATTTTACATTTGTCCTTCTCAAATCACAGATTTTGAGTGGAAAGTGCATCTTCTGAAAGGGATGAACAAATCACCTCATGAATCTATAAATCAAACACATCTGTTAAAATCCAGGCTCTGCTTTAGGGCTTTTACTTCATTTAATCCTAAACAGCCTTAATAAAATAGACCAATAGAAAGTCTGAAGGAAGAGGGAGGACAAAAGGTCTTCAAAATTAGTCTCATCTAAATTAATCTAATTAATTTGTCTATGACTACAAACATCAAAGTGCCATAATATAGCTCATAAAGCATGGTGTCTTCAGGGAATACAGTCAAAATAGGTTATATGCTCCATTTGCCTGTTCATGTCTTAGCATGTTTATATTCCTATTGAGCCTTAATATTATAATTCTTCATGTTTCTCACACACATATCGAGAAAAATTATATTTGAGATTGACTTTATATGGCGCTGTCAACACAAACTGTCAGACTTAACTCAATTCACTCTCTTTTATTTTGCTTTGCTTGGAAATTAAAAAAAAAAACAACAAAAAACCAAAAACCAAACCAAAAACCACAACAAAAATAAACCAAACCCCTAAACAGTTTAAACTTTCCTTGTTCCATCTAACCCCAACTTCACTTGAAGTACAGCCTCCCATGATAGAATCTCCAGCCTGATGTTGTGATGTGTAATTTGCATATGAAAAGCTTCAGAGGAGATTTTTTTCTTTCTTCCTTCACACATCTAGCATATACACCAGCTGCTCAGCATCTGAACATCAACTGCACCAATAATACCTACTTCATCCAGGACACCTTTGATGGCCCAAATAAAACAAAACTATCCTGCAAATTCACCTCAGACATGCTTCAAAACTGCTCCGGCATCACAGATCCAACTTTTGGGTATCCAGAAGGAAAACCATGTTTCATTATAAAAATGAACAGGGTAAGTACAAGTTCAAGGTGCTGAGCAGAAAAAATTAAGAGTAGCTTGAGCTGGGGAGCTGCTGTGTCTCTGCTACCATGGGTTCTAAACTTTGCTTTCTACTGGGAGCCAAAAATCACACGCTGTTCCCTGACAGACCACTGGAGTTACCAGGGAAATCCTCTGACTTTTTCACCATTTCTACAAAAGAAACATAGGGCAGGGATCTCTGAACTGGCTCTCTACATCTTAGATTAGTTTAGTTTAGTTCGTGCCTCTGCAGGGCTCTCTTCCCACCAACTAGCACCAGAAAAGTTTCCTCCTACAATACCACACAGCCCTGTGCCTTCAGCTGAGGCACCAGGATGTGACAGTAACTGATGTGGCTTCAGAGAGATAATATCTTATTTTTCCAGGTGGCAAAGAAAATCTTTAGAAGAACCCATAAAACTAAAATTCAAACTTGGTGAATATTTTTCTCAGGGAAAACCACTAACATGCTTTTTGGAGAGGAATAAAGGGAATTTTCAATGCTTTAATTTTTTTTAGGATGTAGACAAAGGCATAGGCACTTTATATTTCTTTTTAGGTAAAATTCTGAGCCTTCTGATTCAGTTTCAGTAGAAACTGAAGAATTCAAGTTCCCCTCCAGTTTCTCATAGACAAAACCACTGTATTTTTTGTTTGGCTTGCACCGTAGGCATTTCCAAAAATCTGTGCAAGCCCTAACCAAGAGGGGAGCTGTGCCCCTGACTCTGGCTGGTGAAACAAGGATTTTCCAGAAATGCCTTCTTTAGCAAGACTGGGTGCCATCCCCAGCAGGGAAAATATGTGGATAGTGACCAGAGGGCTTCACCTCCTTTTCTTTTGCTTCTACAGGATGCAACCCCACTAGTTTCGTAGCATCAAACCAACCCAAGGGTTTTTCTGCCAAAACCAAAGTTTTCTAAGACAGATAAGATCAAAAGCATGGATATTCAGCTTTTCCTTAACTGACACACAATTAACTGCTTTAAGAGAACCCTGGCTTAAAGGGGAGGTGGTAAGGGTGGGTAAATGAGCTGGACTCAGAGGAGGTGCAGAGCTACTTGTTCTGGCCAGTAGTGCTCACCCCAGGTAATGCTGAGTTCTACTTCCTAAATATCCAGCCACAACAGTTTCTCACCTACATAAATTAGATTATTTGTTGGAGATAGTCTTACACAGGAACATATTAAACATCCTTTGAAACTCAGCTCTCAAATAATTGCCCAGTTTCATCTCAAAACAATTTCCAAGATGACCAAATGTGTTTTCTTTTTCAGATCATCAAGTTTTACCCTGGCAATGGCACTGCACCAAGGGTGAACTGCACATATGTGGTAAGGGTATGAGTGCTGGGTCTCACACATTTCAAGCACCGCACCTTTGAGAGCAAGCAAGTGCAGTGGTGACCAGAGAATAAAACCCTTGCAGCTCTGAAAATCAGATCCCAAATACTTGGAATATTCTCAGTTCTGTGCCAGTTCTTGCACCAGCTGACATGCTAAGGAAAAAACCTCCAAGTTTGCTTTATTTTAAATCACCTGAACATTTGCATTTTCGAGCTGCAGAGAACATCTGCTGTTTTCTTTCAGCTCCCTGTAGTGACGGTCACACCTCAGCAGCTCCAACTCACTGAATTCCCAGCTGCTATCAGAGGACACTTGTCTGCTTTTCTTGGCAATAGTAACAGCGGGAGATTCCCACTTTTATTTGAAAAATAAGGCTGGTGCTAAACAGCCTCCTGAATTTGAGCTTCAACACACACTTAGCAGCCCTGAAACACTTGCCTGGGGCTGGCCAGTGATTTCCTCACCACAGAGCTTCTTCCTCTCTGGTTTTACACACAGGGTGAGGAGTCTCGCCCGCTGGACGTGGACTACTACCCTGTGAATGGCACCTTCAACCTGCACTACTTCCCCTACTACGGGAAAAAGGCCCAGGTGGGTGCTGCTGTACTTAACTTCTCTTTCTCTTTATGTCACATGAAATATATGGAGCATCTTTGCAATCCCATGAGAACTGGAGAGGCTATTTTCAAACTGGTAGTGTAAAATTTAAGTATTTTCTTTTTAAATTTTTTTTTTTTTATTTCTCCTCCTAGCCCACATACAGCAATCCCTTGGTAGCTGTGAAATTTCTCAACATTACGAGGAATGTAGAGCTTAAAATAGTGTGCAAAATCATCGGAGCTGGAATTACCTTCAATGTTCATGATCCGTATGAAGGCAAAGTGGAATTTAAACTGAAAATAGAAGACTGAGCAGCAACAGACACATTTTTGGAAAATTTATGAACAGTAAACTTAACTATTATCACACTCATCAATATTTATTTTCTCATTACGTTTCCCATATAAATTACAGTGCAAAGAGACATTTCATACTGCAAGATGGCCTATAGAGCTAAAAATCAAGATCCTGCTCTCAGTGTGTAAAGATGAAGATTATCTCAATGTACATAGCTTAATATTTCAAGGCTACAGGATGCTGCTGCCTTCATGCAAATAATTGTACAAAATAAGTTTCCCCCAAAGGGTTCAGCTGTGCCTTCAAAGAACATAAGTACAGACTCAAACAACCATTTTCAATCACTTTTCAAACCATAATAAATAATTGATGTAAGATACTAAATCTTGGTTATTGAGAAATTAGATAGCTTGAAAAGGAAATCAATACTCGGAAATACTAGCAAGTAATTAAATTTTCAATCACTCTTGTATAGGATGTATAAAAATGTATTAAAATTATCTGTATTCCAATGCATTGGCTTTTTTCACTAGCTGAGACAGATTTTTTTAGTTGACAAATCAATGACTGCAAAAGAAGTGAACTTGAAATCTGTCCTCTAGCTCACAGATTTCACTGTACCACTTACCTTTATGTATATAACCTAATAAAAATGACTGGTAAGACTGTAACATCCAGTTACATCCAGGAAACTGTTCATTTAACTGGAGTCTGTAATTTGTTGGGGTTTTGTTTGTTTGGTGTTTTGTTGTTGTTTAGTGTTTGTTGTTTTTGTGATGGTTTTATTTGTTTTATCCAGTAGAATAGCGCCATATTGTAATGATAAATTTTGGGTTATTGGAGTAATCTAAAAGATGCTGAAATAACACTAAATCTTTAAGTGAACCTAAACTTTGAGAAGTCTGACTGTGTCTCATATAATACAAAGAGACAGGATTGTTGTGTCTGTATAGTAGGTTTATGTTACCTGAAGTCCAGGATGCTCCAGCCAGAAAATAAACACTGCACACACAAAAAAACCCCCAAAAAACCAGACCCAAAACCTTCAAGAGCAGAAATCATTTTACACCTTCACTGCCTGGAACATTTCAGAAAGCGGGAAGATGTAACAGATCACCTCCTGTACCACAGCAACATTCAGCCAGCAGGCTTGTAGACAGAATCCAGTTGGAGGGGAATATTTCATCTTCAAAGCCACAAATGATATGTGAGCCTTTCTTAGAAAAATTCTGCACTTCAAAAACAGTAAGAAAATACTTCCTCATATAAAAACTTTTTTTTCCCCTGGCCTTTCCTGTTTCAATTTTTACAGTGTGGCTTTGCCTTTCTTCTGAGAGACAATGAAAATCAATTTTATATCCTTTTTGGAACACAGGTCTCCCCCAGTGCATCTTTCCAAAATAACATGGAAAACAAAAAAATACTTTTGATAACAATATAGTAACTCATGTTCAAGATTGGTTAAACGTTGTCTACAAACAGAAGATATAAGTATTTACAAGAAAACCAAGAACTCTCCCTTGATGCTCTAACAAGGGCAGACTCTGCTTGACTGTTTTTATTATCTACAGCTTGCACTGAACTGGGCAATGCAGTGGCACAAGCTCACAGTCCAGCCAGCCCTACAGCCACAGCACAGGAACATGCTGAACAAATTCCCTA
>VYZP01051460.1:3045-18059 GCA_013400635.1 Hypocryptadius cinnamomeus | reverse complement strand
TTCTGTTTTGTAGGCAGTACAGTGCCTTTTCTCTGGAGTTCTTCTGGTAGCAGGCCTGTTTTAACATACAGTTTTGTTGAAGCAGCTCTCTGCTTCTTCTGTCTGCTGTTGCATGTTCATTTCTGCCCATGCTTCCTCCAGAACAGAATGGTTTTTCACCATGGAGCATCATGTCCTACAAGTGTACACTGTTCCAGGTCAGTTGGTGACCCACACTTTGGGCTCTTCAGATCAGCAAATTTCTGTATTTCTTGATCTGTCCAGCTCTTCCCTTCTGAATTTTGTGTTTAAATCACATAGTTCACCCTCGTCTCCAGCTGCAGCCCTAAAACATAATTTCCTTCGATACTTCTACATGATGCCACACAAAAGAGTACTTCAAGCACGTGATCAGTGAAGAAGAATACCTCCCTTGGGATGCTTGTATCCAATTACTGTATCTTTACTCCATTATTTCAATAGCAACAGCTGCTAGTTTGTTTGGTTTTTTCTAATTTTTTACATTTAAAAAATGGATAAATGCTCCCTAATCTCCAACTCTTATTCTTGGGTCACTGGTTTCTGGTTTGTGAACTTTAACCTTGGTTAGACTTATTTTCTTAATTAGTCTCATCATTGAAAATTGTGATCAAAGATCTTCTTTACCTATTCAGCTGGCAGAGTTCTGTACAATTGATAACACACAGTACCTGACTGACCAGCAAAAGCCCTACTCTAGCAAACCCACTGGCACTCAGAGAGACAAACAAACTTAACAATTACGGAAAAAGGGGTTTTTTTCTATAAAACATAAGCAAATTCTAACTTCACCTTTTTTATTGTATTTGTTGACCTTCCTATACATTAACTGTCTGCCCATGGGTTTCACTGTGTAGCAGTTACCTGAACTACCCTTACAAGTAATCACAAGTCACTTCTGCCAAATGATGACAAGATTGTTTCTGCTTCATCTGTGCAACAGAACTTGTCTTTACCCTGCTTCCATGGATACTGATGCTCAACCCATTTCTGGATTTGAAGAATGTTACTATGTGACTCAAAATGATTTGCAAGAGCAGCCTTAGTGCCTACTAAAATAAATGAGATTATTTCTTTGGCATTCAATGGGCATTAAATTAGACCTTTACTGAATGGTGGAACATTCTTACAGTTCAAAACAACTTAACTTAATGAGAAACACTGTTTTTCAAGTGTAAACTCTCAACAGTTTTCCCTAGAGGAGAATCTAGGATATATAAGGGCATTTGTTTGTTGTTTTTTTTTTTCTTAGTTAACACTGATAAATTCATAAAGAATTCTAGACTCCTCTAGGGAGAATAGATTCAAATTAAAAATGAAAAGTTACACGGACTTGCGTGCATTCCAAGCTTGTATTAATTTTAAATAGGTAATAGGTACTCTTAAACTTCAAAATACTTGCCAAAAAAAGGACAACTAGTATGTATCTGAGAGCAATTGATTAAAACCAACTGCAATTACAGGGACCCATCCACCCATGTAAAGGATGGAGGATACAGCAAGAAGCAGCCTTATATCATTGTCATTCCTTCAACTACTTACAGCTTCATAGTATGGAAAAAAAAAGAAATGAAACTGAAGAAAAAAATGGAGATGAGAAGAGCAGAAGTGTGGGAGGAAAATGAAAGAGAACAGAGTATGTTTTCTACTTATTCTGTGTGCCAGAGGGGTGATTTATGGCTTTAAAGTAAAGGTTCAAAACATTTAGGGATAAATTCATCTCTGTTTTTAGCTATCCAGAGACAAATGGAGTTGAAGAAGGGATGTAGTTTTTCTCCAGACTCCTGGGAATTAAAATTCAGATCCCAGAAGGAATGGCTAAGGCTTCCATAAATTTGGAGAAGATAAACAAACTCCTTCGCAGTTTACTGCTCTTGAACGTTTCAGTTCCTGGTGTGAATTCACTTCTGGGCATTCAGAACCCAGCAGAAGAACCACCTGATAGGAAATTTGGAGAGAGGATGGCAACCACTGAAGGCAATAACCTCAGTGACTTCACTTCATTCCCAGGCAAACCCAAGTGTCACCTTCGAGAGACGAGGGCTTGGTAAGGGCAGGTGGTAGGGCAGGATTGCACTGGTTTGGGGTATTTTCTCCTGTGGGATCATTGCCAAAGCTTAAAGACCAACCTTAATTGGGTGTTGCAGCAAAATGTATATCCTTGCTGCTCTTGTGGGCCTGTTACCCCTGCCCACAATAAGGAACTAAATCTTACTGGTAGCTTTAGAAATGTAGTCCTGCAAGCTCTGATTGAGCAATGATGTTCTTTGCTATCTTAAGCAGAAGTTCCTCTCCCTCTCCCCTGCTACCAATCCCTCTTTCTTCACCGCTGGTACAGCACGGCAGGCATGTGTTGAAGGTTATTCACCTTTGGTTTGGTCTGGCAGTTGCCTCAGCCAGGTGAATTCAACCTAATGACATACAGTATAAAATCACATCTAAGTTTGGACTCAGATTCATGAGGTTCATGCATATCAGTATTTAGGATGCATTCAGAATGATATTTAATATGAAATAACTTAGAAGAAGCTCGATAGAAATGTTAAGTCATATCTATGGTTCCAACCAAATTGTGCCCTAAGATAGCTAGAAGTTATATGGGAAAAAATAGTAAGCTTCAGTAGACTGTAGCCAATTTGCCACTGCTGCCAATACTGAATTACAGCTCATCCTGAATTAAGCTGGCAGTGATATATGGCATAGTAAATTTACTTGCTATGACTCTAAGACTAAGACAGTTTGGGGAAAGTTGCCTAAAGAAAAATATCACTTGTTTTTTAATTATTTTTTTAAGATATATGTCTGCTTGATAAAGGATTTTGTGTACTATGAAGTCTACTTCCTTGATCAAGAAACTTCCAGTGACAAATCTTCTAGGTGAATGGAACACACTGCATCAGTACCTAGCAGGCATTTGCAGAGTACATTTAGATATATGAGTTATGAAAAAAGTAAGATTTTAGCTCTTGCAGAATTTTAGAGCAATGTAGATTTCCTTTCTCCATGTTAGATTAGCAAACAGTGTTGACTCAAATTGCTCATTTTTTATAACTGAAATATCTTTGAGTTTCTTCAGAACCATCACTCCAATCTCCTTTTTCCTCCTCTGCCTAAATATACCTAATCTCCCAATTTGTCTTTTCTTAAATTATACCTCCTGTTTTCTTTCCTTTTGTAAAATTAATCTCATTTAAAGTTTTATAGCAAATACGGCAATGAAATAGCATGATTTTTTTTGGGGGGGAGGGTGGTGGGGAATGGGGGTGGTAGGGGCTAGACTGGAAAAAATTATGATAAATATGCCTCCCTTTCTTTCTGGGATTAGGTTTCATTTTCCCTTCCAACATACATGTGAGCTTNGAAGATGAATGATAAGAGTATTGGTAAGGGAAGGAAAGGGTTAGGACAGAATAAACCATGGTTTGGTGTCAGCAGATTTAAGATTGGTGCCACTGCCTATGGAAGCAGAATTGTCTTATGGGGTAACTAAATAAATGGTCTCTATTTTTCTCTGTGAAGTTTGGAGCTCTACAGTATGATATATGATGGCAGAAACCTGGCAATGGCAAAGTGCTATAATTCTATCTAGTACCTCATGGAAAAATTTTCCTTAATAAGCTTAACCATAAAAACAAACAGAAGGATTCATCCACAAAATCCAAAGAAAAATATGGTCACATGGGTCTAGGGCTGACTCAAGTTTATACAGAAAACACAGCCAGTGCCTCTGAGGTAGTGCAATTCAAATATTAAATAAAAAGATCAGAAGACCTCAGAATGAGGGAGGAAACTGAATTCAGAGGGCTGGACCTCCTCCCAGGCCAAGGGAGTGTGATGCTCTTGCTCTTCCTTTCCTTCCATCTCTCTGACTTTCCTCCTGAAGAAATTTCAAGAGCATTCATGGCTTGTAAGTGTAATTATGACTGACGCAGTATATTAGAGGAGCAATGAATTCAGCTCAGCTCTCAACCTTTTAGTGCCTCATTCCCTTGTACACATGTTTCTGGACAAAATAGAAGTATAAAAACATTGTTGGGAAAGTTTTGATGTAGGGATTTTTTGTTGTTTGTTTGTGGTTTTTTCTTTTGTTTGTTTTGTTTGGGGTTTTTTGTTGTGGTTTTTTGGGGTTTTTTTTTGCCATGGGAAATATAGATACAAAGGCAATCTATGTTTTTAAATTAAAATAGATTGATCAAAACTTTCCATTAGATCCAAAAGGGAATTTGAGTATGCGCTTGATTTTTGGATTTAAAGTTAGGTGCCATTTTACATAGTTGCAAAGGAAGAAAACACAAATTCCAAAGGCAATTGCTTAGTATATTCGTTTCTTGATTATTTTAGAAAAAAGTTGTTACAAACCCCAAAAGCTATTATTTAACACATAGGATATACTTTCTCATTGGAGATTTTTTTTTCTAGAAACCATTCAAAGTCTAAAAAAAGATAATAATGTTTTTAAAATTATTTCATTTAGTCGAGTGTCCAGTTTGAAACCACAACAGTAAAGTCAGGTTATTTAACAACTGCCCAGGTTTTTGCAGTTCTGGAGAGTAACATTAATTATAGGGTAAGTGATTATACCTTAAATAATTCAATCCCTGCATTACTGATTATTTTCTGCTTGTATATGTTGTAACAAAAAGAATAACAATAATTCTGTCATACCTATGGTTATGTGATATTGGATGGAGTGACTGAACTGGTAACTCAACTGGATATTTTGACAACTCCTCTCACTGATTTGCTTCCAATATTCTGGTCATCTCCTGGGTGGAGAGAAAAGTTAAATGGCCACCACTTACCTATCAATGAATTCCATATGAAGACTTCAAGGTTTTTAGGGGCCCTTAATATAAATGATCTGGAGTTTTGCTCAACCCTAAAAAGGGTTGCACTGACTCTAAAAAATCATAAGACATTATTAAGTATTTTTCTAGTGACCTGTCGTGAGAAAAATGTCTGGCACAGGATTTGTGAAAATAACATTTAAACTAATAATGATAAAAGAACTTATCCAATAGAAAAGAACTTACTGAAAAGGAAAGTTATGGGACTTTAATTACCATCCTGAAGCAACTGAGGAAGCATCATTTCCTTGTGCAGCATTCATCACTGTGAGGCAGGTAAACCAGAATGAATTAAGAATGGGGTGATTAAATCTTGCCCCCTACATTTCAAAGTATTGTTGACTCAGGGGTGGAATTCTTGGCTCCATTTTGGCAGTTTATGTAGGCTGACACATCACATCCATTATCTTAACACAGTTTTTGTGTGTGTGAATTATAATTACTCTGACTGACTGGCTGCTCTGTAATGTAATGGATGTAGACAAAGGCTGCCTAAGGTAGAATACTTTATTAGGTCAATTAATATACCAGCAGCTTCTTGTTCCTGGGTTAATCATTGGACTGAACCTTTACTTTGCATTTAAATGTGGCCCTGGCCGTAAAAATTTCTCAAGAAAATGATGTTTTAGTTATCTGTTTATTCTTTTCCCATTACTTCCACATTACATTTGCTCAGTTTGTAAGTCATAAGTTGATTTTCCAGGTGTCAAAATATCATGCTCAACTTGACCTAAAAAAAACCCAATCTATCTGTGGTGTCTCTCCATCTACACATAACTGCAGTCATCATTCTGAAACTGCAATTAAACTGGTAATGTGGCTTTGGGGTTTTCAGGAAGGGAGGGTGTTTGTTTTGTTTTTTTGAGGATGATGCACAAGGCAGAAGAACATCTATCTTGCCTTCCCACAGGAATTACTAATTGTATTAGTTTTTATTGTCTGTAACTTCCCCATAATTCATATGAGAAAGAGTTCTTTCTGTTTTTTGGAACCATCAATTCACAGCTTTCCTTTCTGAAAGGGTATAGAAGAAAAGTCAGACAGATCTTTCTGTCTGAAGGGAAGGGGAAAGAGCCATTGAAGCTAAATGATAATGTTTGTGGAAGAGCAAATGCCAGTGACCTGGACATAGACAAATTTAGAAAAGGAATTTCACCCCAGGATCACCTGGCACCAGGAGCTGTAGCAGGAGGGGAAGCCTTCTAAAATGTGCTCTCAACAGCTATCCAAGTAATTTTCTGATGTTGTACCTTTAGGCTAAACTTAACCCAGAAGGGTTAAATTTATCAAGTGCTGTAGGAAGTGGGTTCATACAGGCAGGCTTTCAGCAAAATTATTGTCTTTCTCTGGAATTATTTGTAATTCTGCTGAAGCAGTGTATGCTGTTAGACTATATACACTCCTAAGCAGTGGGATATCCCTCAGTAAACATCAAATAGAAATTAATAGCCTTAGAAATTTTACTGGTGATTAGATTTTCTTTTGGTTTGGTTTTGTGTGTGTTTTTGGGTTTTTTTTGGTTTTGTTTTTTTTCTTTCAATGGACTTGTGGAAAGAACAGAGGGCATTTAAAACTTGCAGCGAATCTTGTTAAAAAAAGTCAAAATTTACCAGTAGTTGCTGTCTCACAGCATCTGAGTTAATGCAGTTGCTTTGCATTCTGAAAGTGTTAGGGAAGGCACTGTAGATATCTCCACATTTTATATCTATTGATAAATTATGACTTTTAAATGGCAATCATTTATGCCAAAACTATATATATTGGCCCAAAGAGCAGCTTACTGAAAGAAATGAGCAGATTTTCACTTAACACCTCAGACTGATAAATTAATTCTCCCAGTTTTATTCCTGAGATCAAAATGAAACACAATATATTTAAATTTGTAACAAAAGATTTGGAAATATGCTCTTAAATGTGTAAAGCTTTCTTTACCACAGCAGTATTTCCTCCAGAAAGGAAAGTAACCTTATCTGGAAGCTTCAGTATTTATCTCCTGTTCAAATATTACACAAGATTTATAATCCCTGTGTTTTATATCAGACTGCTAATCAGGAAGCTTAAATCAATACCTCAGATTGTTAAGCACCTTTAGAGAACAGCTTTATAGTGATAAAGGTAGCACAGCAGAGCAGCCTGATTCTGCAGTTTCACCTGACCACCAAAATACCTTGGAAACTGTGACCTAGGAACAGCAAACTAAATATTGTGGCCTTCAAGGATGGCTTCATTGCAAAGCCCTTTAGAGCACAATGAAGAAATCACAGCTTGTGGGCTGTGAATAGGAGCAACATTACCTCATGTAAAATGAGGTAATGTTTATTGTTATTTTTTTCCCTCTCCTTTATTATTAGGTCATGCAAATATATGGACTGATGCAAGACCCACCAGAGAGTTTTGAAAAATCCATTTCTAGGACAAGAAAAAAGTTTCCAGTTCTCCATTACAAGAAGGTCTAAGGAATTTTAACAATGCCAAAAATAGACAGGGTTTTTGCTGCTCTTCAGCAGAAAAGAAAATGTAAAAGAAATCATACATCTAAACAATTTTTCTGTGTAGCTTCACTGTATTCCCCAGGAAATAGTCATATCCATTTTGAGATTTTCCCATCTCACTTCCACAGGAATTACCCATTTTTAATCAGATTATTGCCCTACCTTCTCTAAAATCCTGTACTGGATAATGACTTCTTTTAGGACGGGAAAGACCTTGTCAAGCACTTGCCATTTATGCAATTTCAGCTCCTGCAGAGAAAAGTCATTTTCTGACCCACTCGATCCACCAGGGTAGCCTCCTTTCCTACTCACACTGAAGTAACTTACCTTGCTGTTTATTTCACCATGATCAATTCTGGCTAACCACAGGGTGAGGAGGTTTAAGCAAGTCTCTATTGTAAATTCATGCATCCCCATTATCCTCAGGTTTTCCACAGAACAAAGTGAGTAATCCGAACAGAATTATACCTATAGCCTGTTAATGATTCCTAACATATCTTCCTTGAAAAATTGTTTTGTGAAAGCTACATACTCAATTAAGACCTGTTTCAAAGAGGACAGATTAAAAAAAAAACCCAAACCAACGTGGTTTTTAGTAAGTATTCATTCCTACATGAGGAAAGGAGGTTTATGTTTTCATTCATTCTTTCTGGCATTTCTGAAAGAAAGGAAGAAAAAGAAAGAAAGAAAGAAAGAAGGAAAGAAAGAAGGAAAGAAAGAAAGAAAGAAAGAAAGAAAGAAAGAAAGAAAGAAAGAAAGAAAGAAAGAAAGAACTACATTCCTAAAACTACATTCTCCACAGAGGTCTTCGTCATCCCTTTGGCAGAATCTGTCTAAAGTGCTTAGTCTTTCACTTTTGTAACCAAGAAGAAACTAGGGCAAATACTGAAGCTGGGGTTGAATTCAACTCTGCCAGCTAGAACATATAGCCAAGGTTTGCCAAAGGGAAAAGCAACAATACTCTCAATTTTATTTGCAGGCAAAGAGACTGCTAACAGGGCAAAGAGGACAAAAAGAAGAATTATTTTCCTTTCAAAGAATTCTTAATTTTTGTCAATACTTGGTGTGGTAGCATTGGGAAATACCTGCAAGATAAGCCCTATTATGGGGATAACACATATGCATTAAAATAATTATTGCTTCAAATAACTGGCAGTCTAAATAGAAAACATAGTTGTGCTGGTTTTATATTAATTGATTTTTGGGGAGAATGGAAGAAGCCAGACCCGGAAGTGATTTTCTAAAAGAAGCTGCTAGCAGTTTCCTCCGTGCCTGACAAATCCAATCAGTGACTAGTTTTGAATATTGACGCTTTGTTAAACCACTTGAAAGCTGAACACGCATCTGTGAACACCCATGTTAAAAACACACAAACCCTGGGAAAAACTTCCTTACTTCCAGCCTTTGGAGCACGAGGTTGCCCGGTGGCCAAGTGGGGGAGGAGAGGCTGCAGGGCCCCCAAGCAAGGAAGGGCTGGGCCGCGGCTGATAGGATCCTGCCGACATTAAGCCCTGCCCTGCTGCCCACCCATGTGGCCCAGAGGGGCCCGGGCCTGGCCCCTGTGGCTTCTGGTCAGGGAGAGGGGAAAGCCAACAGCCCACAGCTGGAATTGAATGAAGCAGGGGCTGGAGACCAGCCATGTGGCCAGAGCAGCCACCGCTGTTCTGGTCAGGCCTCCTGAGATCCTGACACGGATCCCCCAGTGAAGTCTGAAGATCCATCATCGCAACTGCTTCGGCCGCCCGCTGCCTGGGTCATGTAACCATCTGCAGGCCCTGGGCAAGATATTAACTCTTTTAGTGCACAGATGAAACCTACAAAGATCAGTTCTCTCTCTCGAGTGAAAGAAAAGCAAAGAGTGAAGGTACAGAGAGAACAACATGAGACATGTGAAGGTCAGGAAGAAGAAGTCAAGTCCTGGATGGGAGGAATTGAGGAGGTGCCTCAGTCCTGGGCTGAAATCCTCTTGTAAGGCTGCGGAGAAGATATAATTGATACATCAGACTCCTTTTCCCTAACTCATTGAAAGGTATGGGGGATGAAGCGTTCTAATTGTACATATGAGCAAAGGCATCTATGCTAAAGCAAGCGGATGTTGAAGTCACTGTGATCCCACAAGAAATTTGAACAGAGAGAAAGAGGAGTGATGAAGAGCCTTTGCCCCCAGGAAAAGAAGAAGACCTCTGTTCTCAGAGATAAAAATGATCTCGGAGATACNCCTAAGTGAACTGAAGAAAGACTATTCTAGAGCTGATAAACTGACCAAATTGTTTCTGTATGTTGTTAGCGGGAAAGAAAAGGTTATAGAGGGGAGGAGAAGTGTTCTGACTAAAGGTTTTATTCTTATTGTTCTTTCCTTCAGTTATCATTAATAAAGTTTTCTTTATACCCTTTTAAAGTTTTGAGCCTGCTTTGCCTTCCTCTTAATCCTGTCTCACAGCAGGGAATGTGCGAATAATTCTAGAGGGTACATGGACATTTGGCCAGCACTGAACCCACCACATTTATTGGTGCATTGGCTGGGAGTCTCAAATTGGTGAACCTAAACCACTACAAGAGTGAAAGGCAATTTTATTCCAATTAGATAGTCAAAAACTGAGGAACGCAATTCGAGACAAGCTTCACTGCTACAATTTTAGCCCTGGAATAAGTGATTGTAGAATGGCAACCACTACACCTCAAATTCAGCTGCATTCTGGTGGAGCCTTTATCCCTCTTCATTAACTGCAGACAAAAATTAGTGTACATGGCATTTCAAGAACCACAAAATCTACTTTGTAGGATAGCCCAGGTATTAGTTCATCAGTGCAATTGTGAAGCAAGACAAAAATCTTTGGATGCTTTTCCTGTTATGGAGAAGTGCCCAGCCTGATGTGATGTAGATATATACATTTCTTTAAGCATAGTTTAATTTATCAAATTTTAACTTGTTAAAACATTCTGAACTTCTTGAAACAACTCCCTTAGAGATAATTGTTTTTAACATGAATAGGTCTACAATGGCAAGAAAAATACTTTAGCACAGAAATCCAAGAAAAAATGGCAACTTAATCACATATCAATTAATATAGCAACTATTTTTTAAACCAGAATTTGCTGAAGAATTGACATTAAGTATGCTACAAAGCAAAGCCTCTCTGTAATTAGTGACTAAAAGCTTTCAGAAGCGACATATACCTCCAAGTAAAACATTTTTCACCTGTCTCATTATGTGTGGAAGATTTTAAGATGGATGAAAAAGTAGCTTTTCACTTTTGTCTTATTTTTCAAGCTGTAATTGTTGCCATGTGTTAACTAGACAGTTATTGGACAGTGATCCTCAACTCCTCTTCTAGGCAGGGCTTTTGAGAAAGAATATTTCTGTGCTGACATAGCAAGTTTTCTAATTTTTTTCCAAGTTATTACTGGTAGTATTTGAGTTAAGGACCCTGCATGAGAGCAAAATTTTCTACTCCCATAGGGTTTAAAAAAGTAGGCAAGAGACCAGGGAGAGACCTGGAGAACCCGCTTCTTGGGTCTTAACAAGGCACCACTCTGCTGCAGAAAGAGAAAAATTCTGTCTGGACTATGGCTGTGGCTCAGCTCACTGGGCCACCACCGGCAGCTTTATTTCAATATGAAATAATGTTTGAAAGACAGAGCACTGGGAACCAGCCTGAGTACTCTTTACAAATGAGGAGATGCAGTGAATGCTTTTCACAGCAGAGAATTGGGAGCCAAGCGTCTGTCACAGCGGTGAAGACAGACAGTGTCACAGCACAAAAAATACTGTCTGCAGCTGCATTCTGCATCCACGTCCTCAGGGCAAACATACATTTTTCAAAGCCAGAGAAAAGTAACCTGCAGTAGTTGAGGCCCCAAACAAAGGATGCCAGAATGACAAATTTTAATTGCTTACATGGACAGGAAAGGCTTTGTCTTAATAATGACAACTTATCAGACATTGCTGTTCCTTAAATGTGTGAATCCAAGGAATAAGCTGTGCTGACGATGATGTCTCATGCTAGCCTGAACAGTGGGAACAATAATGGTGGTTGTGTTGATGATGTCTTGGTGATAAAAAATAGGAATTTTATTTTTACCATTGAGATTGCTAGTTAACAGCTACAGAGACACATTGAAATTTTGCCCTAGACCAAAACCTGGTGTAGAAGAGCAGGTAAGGTGCGGGAATCACCAGTGCAGAGGGAAGAGGTGAAATTTTACTCATGGATGAGAATATGCGGGGAAATGAGACAAAAGAAGAGGAGGGGACTAAGGACAGGGGTGCTCAAGGCCCCACACAATTTTCAGGAGGAAAGGAAGACATGCAGGAGAGTACACAGCAACAACAAGTGACCTGCCACCAGAAAAATCAAGAGCATGAAGCTAAAGATGAAGGACGTGTCCTGGTCTGGGAATGATCTAGTCACTGGAAAACACTTTTGCCTGCACAAGTTGGGATGTCATCTCAGGATGGATGAGTTATTGGTGGCTGTGGAGAAAAGGTGTGAAAAATGAAACTCATTTGCTGTCTTTCATCCAGTGTCTTGGTGGCTGCTGAAATCAAATGAGTGCAGTAGGGACTTTCACTTGCATTTGTAATAGATGATAAGCTTAATAAGCATAACTATACCACATTATTGAAATTTTGTTCCCACTAGGGTAGCTATCAGAATGCTGACTTTCATATTATACTTGCCACCCATGATAATTTTCTTGGGCCATTAATCAAGAATAGCTCCCTGAACTCACTGGGGACATACCAGTATATCTAAAGCTGTTAGAAATAAAGTCAAAATTTCTCTGGCTGTGTGTGATTTGTTAACCTAGGATTTTTTATTTCCATTTAAAGCACTAGCAAAATTTTAATCAGCATCCATGAAAAGGTAATCAGATTTCTTTCAATAAAACGTGCGTCAGAGCATTGCGTGACATCATTCCCTGGTGTTATAGGCCTGAAGAAATCATTGCAGAGAGTGCATTAAGGTCTGTCTGTATGAAGTGACTGTCACAGACATTGCCCCGTAGGATCAGGCCATGTGGTGCCTATCAATCTACAACCTGAAGATAATCCTCTCTGTGCCTCCCACGCTCTCTGCCTCATACCAATTTTGTGGGGGAGTAATTTCAATGAGACACTGTCATTCCTCTGTTTGCTAAATTCCCTTTGTGACTGCTCCTTCTGAAGAGGCAGCAAATTCGTAATAACAGTGACTGTGGCAGAAATTCAGTTTGTAAAAAAGGCAGAGATGATGTAACATCAATTAGTCTGTACAGGTGGCTGAAAAAGAATATGAGGTTTCATGACACATTTTGAACTACTTGATGTAATTTACATTTGAAACTGTGTGAAACAGATCCATTTTGGGGGTTTGGCAATTTGTTTGCAAAATGCAAGCATCTGCATTTTTTCTTTTGAACTGCTGAATTGGAAATATCCCTGCGGATATCCAGATGTTTCTTTTTGCTAAAATCAGGTCAGCAAAGAAAAAAACAAGTCCATAATATTTCCAATAAACATTAGAAAACCTTGTACACAAACAATAAAATGTTTTAAAAAGCAACAACAATATCAAGATTTTTTTCTCAATATTTTTCTTTTTTTTTCTGTAAAGGACAATTTTGGAGCAAGAATAATTACTGAAAAATTTCAAGTAGTTCTAATGCTCTAAATTTATTTTCAGATGTGATATTTATCTTTTAAGCTATAGAAGATATAGTTTTGGATCTAGTTTGGAAGTGCTGTCAGTTGAGAATTCTTCTACTGAACTGAATGGGAAAACGCTAGTATAAACCAGCTTTGAATAAAATCAGAATTTTGATTCTCTTAACACGATTTGTTAACTAAGCTTCAATCATTTTTAGACGCAGACCACTAGTAAAATTTTCCTCAGAACTCAGGGGAAGACAATCAAACTTTTGCGTAAAGGTCTTTCAGCTCACAATCTGCCTGTAGTAAATTGCCCAGAGAGTTTCTATACGACCATATTGTTATTTATGGAATTATGTGTCTCCAGCTTTAATCTACAGAGAGAGGGAGAGAGCAAGCTTTTGTGTGCATGCACAAGCATGGTTGAGTAGCCTTCTTGCCACTGGACTGCACAAAGGAAACAGGATTAGTAACTCAATGATTGTACATTGTGAAAACTGTAACACATTGGACAGTTTTCTTGCACAGGACTGAGGTCTGGATATCTCTTTTCCCTCTCTGAGTGAAAGAATATGGTCAGGACATGATCCTTAGCCCCTGATTCCTGGTGACCATCATTATGAGACCTTGAATATCTGCTTTAGGTAGTGAAGGGAAGAGGGAAGCAGGCAAGCTGGAGTCACCAGGGTGTATCCTCCAGGCACTGGCATTTGGCTGGATACCACACTCCTGGCAGTATGTGGACTGCCCTGGGGCAGCTTCCTATGGACCTTGTCACACTCCCCAGGATCACCAGACTTTTTTAGACTTTCAGGTATACAGCTCCTGCATGAAAAAGTGGTGATACTCATCACATCTATTCCACTGCTGAGGAAGGATTTTTCTGTCATCTGCTTCTGAGTATTTCCCCCATCTGGTTTTAAATGAGTCAAAACAGAAACACATACTCCCCATGAACAAAATTTTTCAGCACAAATGAATATTGATATTAGGGAATTTTTTAATATTTTCCTCTATTCTTAGAACTATTATTTCTATGTTTGTTCACCTTGCTCACTCCTTTCCATTGTGAACAGCCTGCTTGTTACTGTAATGTTACAAATAGCATGAAGACCGAAGATCCTGAATTATGAGAAACACATTTAGATTATTCATTTGTTGCCAAAATTGCCCAAAGGATTTCTATTTTATCCCTGCAGTGCCTTGATGGTAATGTTTCCTTCACTTTAACATCCTGGTATTATATATGTTTTTCATCTGCTTCAGAATTAGACAGACCAGAAGTGATACCTTTGCCAATTCATCTTCACTTAGATTTTCTTCATTCAACCTGTCAGAGACTACTGCAAAGGGGAGACAAAGCTGGAACATGACAAATAGGCACTGTGATTGTTTTCAACATGCCACAAAAAAGTAGGACAAAATATCTTAATGTTTTCCTCTTTTCCCTCATCCTTCATTCAGCAGAGATTTGCTGTCATTTATAAAGGTCACTGGCCTACGAAGCAACTAAAAAGGCAAAAAACTTTTTCTTCTTTTCTGAGTATGTATTCAAGCTGCAGCAATAACATAAACCCTTTATTAAATGCTGGGTGTCTGCAGCAGCAGCTAGTCACAATCTGCTAAATAAAGGATTTTAGGGCATGCCTCATTTTATTTATGCCTGCTGAAAAAACACCTGTGCTAAAACCAGATGAAATGATACTTTAGCGTAGGCATTTTGAAACTGATGACAGCTCTGACAGTTTCTATTGCAACAATCATGGAATATTTTGAAATGGGGTCATTCAACACTGTGCAGAAGGCCAAGAAAAAATCAATAAATTACTGTGTCTCATGCTGTACCTCTTGTATATGCATTTTGCAAGTGTGGCTGATCAGCACACTCTTCCTCTCCACAAAAAAAATCCCTGTTTCCTCATAGAGCTCTTGGATGCTTATGGCTCTGTGTTCTAAAAGGTAAAATATTTTCAATTGTGAAGGCTGTGATAGTCACTTACAGTAGGTATATTTATGTAACTTAGA
>VYZP01051459.1:0-28225 GCA_013400635.1 Hypocryptadius cinnamomeus | reverse complement strand
GTGTTTGTTTGAATGTACTTTGAGAATCTAATGCCAAAGTTATTAGGAGCAAAGTAATTACTACATGATCTGGAAGAGCATTTTTAAAGCAGCTGTTTGTGCTGGTGCACACAACAGTCATAAATAGATGACAGTGGAATAACTGCCTTTATTAGTAAAGTAATAATTTAGTAAACAAACCAGTAAAATTCATTAAACACTACAAAAGATTTCCTAAGCATTTACACAGATGTTTTGTAATTAGTTTGCAGTAGAAAGTACTGGTAGGAAATACGAAGTACTTGGGATGCGTAAAAATGTTCCTGTGAATGTGTACTTGGATTTATTTTTTCTTATGAGAATAAATACATTAAGACACTGATGTAGAATATAGCTGATAGATGCAGAATCCCTTAATCTTGGTAGGATGTACACCTGTTCACTAGTAACAGTTTGATTCACTTCACACATCTGCTGCATACAGGGGAAACTGCCCATACAAATGTAATTCATCTGAAAGTTTTGGAAAAACACATAACATTCATCATAGACTTTGATACAAAATGCAGTCGCTGAGAACTGTTGAGCAGGAAAAAGAGGGAAGATGACATACTGCTGTAGACTGTTTTTCTAAAGATTTTTTAGGTACTTCTGAATTCTAAGGTACAGTCCATTGAATGGAATTAAAGTGAAGCCATGAGACAAGTCTTTAGAAAAGTTTAGTCATACTAGAACAGCAGAAGTATCAATCCAAAGGTCTATTCAGAAACTATGCATATGATGTTTCTTGGTTTTTTCAGTCCAAAGTTGCTTTCTGTAATAAATCTTTGCCTTCCCCTTTCTCTCTTCCTCTTTTGTTTAGTGTACTGCTCATCTCTATGGTATGCATCTACTATTTGTTAATTAGAGTAAATACTCAAGATAATCACATTTGAATCGTCCTCTACTCCACACTCATATTTATCTACTTAATATATCATAGAACAGTAAGGTTAAATAAATCTGTTTTGGACTTCAGCAATAGTCCTAGCATGTTCTAATATTATTCATCATAGTTGTGGTCAGTTGGGATGAAAGTGGTTGCCCACACATGAGTCTAACCCTTGTGGTTGACATCCTCATCATACTGCAGGAATGCAGTTGTCATTTGTTTCTTACGCTATCACCATAGCATGTGGGTGTCTGAAATAGTGATCTCAGAATGATGCAGGTCTTCAGGTGATGTGCCAATCTCATGGTGGTATTGGAAACATAAGGCAAGCTTTGAGCCACATTGTGTATTGCTAACTGTAATTTATTGCCTTAGTTATGGAGATTCAATGCAAGGAGAATAATCCTGTGGTAATTGCTGAGTAACAGAGATTTTCACATTCAGAAACCACTTTTTTCCTTACTTAATGTAGGTGACTTCATGTCTAAGTTAGGCTCTGCAGAATGCTTGTTCTCTAAATACAACAGTCATTGTTAAGGTCTGTTTCCATGCTGAGTTACAGGGATTGTTTCTATAATTATATCATGTGCACTGCACTGTTCCTGGTAGATTACAGCTCTCTATTAAAAAGAATAAATACAGTCCAGTTGTTTTTCAACAGTACTTGCATATTTATTATGTTTAGCTCTCCATGTGTTTTTCTTTCTGACTATTCTGTTATGCTTCTATAGGCCGTAGGGTTTGTTGACAAGGAGAGACACCTTCAGAGGCAGTTAATCTACTTGTAATAGCATTGCTTAAATCGTTTGAGTGAATTATCCTCTGGCATGCCTGTTTCTCTCTGTGGGGATTGAAATGAGTCTGGGTGACTGTCTGAGGTCAGACAAGTACCTTGTAACTAAAAAAAGCTAGGTAAGCTGAATCTTAGTTATTGAAACAGTGGTTGTTGCCTGGGTAATCCCAGAAAACTTAAATTTATTTTCAGTTTTGCTTATTTTTCTTCCTCTTCTTTTTGTATTTCTGATACAGGTCCTGATGTCTTTGCATGAAATGTTCCCAGCAGTGCATGCAGCAGAAACAGCTGTCCAGAGAAACCCACGTTCCTGGGATGCCTGGCAGACTTTGGGACGTGCCCAGCTTGGATTAGGAGAGATAGCACTGGTAGGATAACAGAATTAATTGTGTGGGAGAAGCAAAGTGCAGAAATACCGAAGTTGCTGTATATCCTTATGGTAACTTGAACATAGACAAGGAAAAATATCATTATTATGTATCTCCAGTGTTCCTTCTGCTTTATTGTGTTTCACGAATGCTTCCTGTGTGGTTTTGTTGCTGGACTTGTGGAAGACCAGTCTAGCTCGAAGACTTTTGTGTCATATACTATATTTATGTGGTGGCTTTATGCAATAGGACAATTATGCTGACATAACTGCACATACTACATTCTGTGTGTTGTACTACTACAGTGTAGCTCACCATAGTTTAAAGACAAAGGTAATGTGAAGTCCAAGGATCAGCTGATTATTCAGGCTCAGTTTTTACACATGCCTGCTGATAAAATTCTAGTGTCTTGTTTTCCTTATGTCCTGCTTATGCACCAAATAACATGTGCTCATTGCTGCTTTCCTCTGGCTCCTTGACCTCAAATGGTGGCTGAGGTTGCTTCTTCATTTCATAAGAGAGCAGAAAGCCAGGGATGCTCTGCAGTAGCTGAAGTGCATCTTTTATTTCTGGCATATAATAATTTTTTGCTAGTTTCTGTGAAAACACAACAGGTGACCTTGCAAATTCAGACACATTCCCAGAGGTCCACTAGAAAAACATTGCATCATGACCTCTTAGATGAAGAAAGATACTTGGTTGTTTTTGAATAGAAGTAGCTGTGTGCTGTTTCGATACAAATAATTTTGTTGGTAATTTAGAGTGGTTTTGCAAAGTTACAATGTTTGGCCTGAAAATTTTCAAAAATTGGAAAGATGATAGGGTTTTTTTGATGGAAGTTAACAATTCATACAAAACAAATTTTTAAAGTGTAATGAGAAGCAGTATAGGTAAGTGTAAGCAGTGTAAGTAAGAAGCAAGCCAAACCAACCAAAACAAATGCAAACTATGTGAATCACCTAGAGTCACAGAATGGTTTGGTGTAGAGGGAACCTTAAAGATCATCTAATTCCAACCCCATCCAGCCTGGCCTTGAACATGCCCAAAGATGGGGCATCCACAGCTTCTCTGGGCAACCAGTTCCAGATTCTCAGCACTTTCACAGTAAAGAATATCTTCCTAACACCTAAATTTCCCGCATTTCAGTTTGTTCCTCTAACTCCTTGTCTCTACAGTCCCTGATAAAGAGCCCTTCTCCAGCTTCCCTATATTCCCCCTTCAGATACTGGCAGGTTGCCATGAGTTCTCCACACAACCTTCTCTTCTCCAGGCTGAACAGCCCCAACTTTCTCAGCCCATCCTCACTGGGGAGCTGCTCCAGTCCCATTAGACAAAACCTAAGACAAAACCTGTGTGTTACAGATGTACAGTGTGCGCCCTTTGTTGGTGCAGTACCATAATATGAAATATCTCATATAAATCCATGCATATCTGCATTTCAGCAGTGGTGACATTCCATGGTTTTTGTGGTGTAGAAGGTTAGGGTTGATGGTCTGGTCTGTCTGGATCTTTTCCTTTTAAGTGTATGAAACTGTCGCTGTAAATTGTGCCTGAGAATTTTAAATACACTAGTCTCAGGAAAATCAAAGTTTTATTTCCTTCAAGGATCCTAAGTAACTGATGCTGTTTATTCTGTAAAAAAATGGTACAGTTGGTTTAATATCAGTTATAAATAGTAATGTACCTCTACTAGTTATATCCAGCAGGTTGATTCATCAGATCCTGTAAGATTTTTCTACATAGACAAGTTGTGAAGCACCAGTGGGACTGGATATCTTGAGTGCTGGGGACCTAGTGTTCATATTATATTAATTTTGTCTTTAGAGTAGCACTTCAGGTGCTCTCTTAGAGTGCATTGTTGAGCTTAATCAGAAGGGGATCTAATTTATGTATCTGAGACTATTCAGTGATGCAAAGCAAAGCATTTTAAGTGGGAACAATCAGAGACTTGCATCAAAACACTTCATTCATCTGAAACACTGCTCTAGGTGCTTTTGTAATTGTTAAATTGACCTTACTGTGATGAAGCGGGAGGGAGGAGGTTATCATAGGTAGTTTCTTAGTTTTTGATTGTCCCTGAGCAGGGACCCTGAGGTTTGGAAGCTCCTATTGGTGTCCCCAGTGCTGTGGTACTGCATGTTCAGACTTCATTGCCTTTCTGTCTGTAGGTTGAATTGCCTTCTGATAAACGTGTTTTGACATACAGAGAAGCTGGGGAGTTTTTCTAAAATGCAAATAATGTTCACTATTTGCTTTTGAACCAAGCGATTGTTAAGGACCCTTAAGAGGCTAAGATTGAAGGAGTTTTAGAGTAAAAAATGAGTTCATAGCTACTGAACTTCTGGAGTCTACTAGACCAGGTGGTTTAAGTTCATAATTGTCCTTTTTCCATTAGTCTTTCATTGCCACTATTTTCTATTTTTTCCCTGTATCATATTTTTTACAAAGAAAAGTTAATAAAGCATAAATATCAAGGCTTTTTTAGTATGTTTTTTGAGATTTGGGAATTACTATCCTTCTCAAGAATTGCTTCTTCTGCTTCTTTGTTTCATTTCTCCCCCACCAACATCTGTCTTCATTACCCACATCCTGCCAAATGGTCTGTTGTGAATGCTTTTATTACTTCACAATGAATGATGCGTTTTTTTCTTAGGGAAAAAACCAATTTACTGTATTTTAATTTGAAGCTTCCCAGGACTAGAATGCTGCTTCCAAACAAATCTAATGTATATTATGAGCTGTGTAATAATAATAAAAAAAGAAATATTTGCTTGGATTTAGTTTTTGTCAAACTTGTAACAAAAAGAATGAGCTAAATTAGTCCTTTTTATTTAGCTTTTATGAAAGTTGTTTGCTCTTTTTTCCCCCTGAATTTACTAAATAGGGTAACTCAGCAGTATTACTTAAATGTGAGCAAGGAAAACTTTATTTCTGTAAAGGCAGAAATTCCTTAAATTCTACAAATCAATGTGGAGAGCACACCTGAGTAAACTTGCAATGTGAATGTAATAACTGTAGAAATTTAGCCAGGCTTGCAGTATTTCTCTCATTTCATTGCAAATACTTGGTTTTACAAATTAAATTTCCTATACTGCTGCTAACATCTGAACTAGTTAACAATTTTGCACGAATGGCTTCATTACAACAGTTCCTCCTGTGAGACAGGGTGAGCCCCATGCTTTGATTAATCAATGGAAAAAAAAAAAGAAAACCAAACAAAAGCATTATTAAAAAGAAAAACCAAAACTATTCACAAGAAAATCAAGGACTCAGTGAAAGCACTGAGTCTCTCACCATGGAGAAATTCATCAGCCCTGTGACATGGTCATGGGCAGCAGCTCAGGTGGCCCTGCTTGAGCAGGGGCTTGGCCCAGGTGACCTCAGAAGGTCCTGGCCACTCTCAGCCATCCTGTGGTTCTGTGACTTCAGCTTTATCCCATTCTGGGTCCCTGGCAAACCTGGAGTACTGAGGATCGCAAAGTTGAGCGGGTAGATCTGTAAATGTGCACCAGTTGTGCATGGGTTTTGTTTGATGTTTTGAAGGATGTGGCTTCCTGTATTCCTCCCCAGTAGTCAGTGCTTTAGCAGTCTTTAAGTGTGACACAACATTTTGTCAAAAGAATCATGCCTTGACAATATGACTTCTCAGATCAGCCATTTCCTTTCATCTCTCTTGAAAGAAATAGCTTTCGGTCTTTTAGATAAGGATGGGAGTTTTATACTCCCAAAGAGAGGAATGTCTGTGTTTTATTGGAATGCAGCAAATTAACATAACTAATCTTAATTTGAGATAATTTTTCAACTTGTTGCAAATGTTAGCATTTAGAAACATAGGGTATTTTGGTAATAAAAAGGAAATTGGGGGTTGGCCTTCCAATGAAAAGTCAAAGTATTTAGGAAGTTAGTAAGAGAGACAGTACCATGCTCTTTCATTTAAAGTGAGGTTCTGTTAAATTCTTTTCATCAGCTTTAAACAGTCCTACTGAGTTATTGAGGTAATAGTCAGTAATATAAGCTTCCCCAGGAAGGTCTTGTGTTAATCGTGCCCTCTCCATCTACTACAAAGTAACCCTTTTTTCTTTTTTAACCACTGTTGGAAATTGTAAATATATTTTGTGACAGTGACTGTTAATGCACAAAAAGATCTTCTAGTCAGAGGTAATTTTTATTTTCCAGCAAGAAAGCTGAAGGGCAAACAAGTCTCCAAAAGTTGAAATGCCCTTTTCAGCTATGTTTCTACCAGGGGTACTCAGTTTTTGTGAGTGATTGTGGCTGATTTAGCTGGTGCCTACCTTTGTCACATCCTCAGGACTTTTCAGGAGTGCATTTCTCAACATAGGGATCTTGTAATTGAAAGCTTTACCTAAATCAGATGCACAGAATAAGACAAACAGGGATGTTGAACAAAGTTTATTTGACCATTGTTTTAAAATTCCTGTAATAAATTTGGCAGTATAATTTGGTAATAAAGAAGTAAATGTGTTCTTGGATTTTCCTGATTTGCAAGATGGAAGTGCTGGTAGCACTTAAGCTTTAAGCTTTATTTTTTTGGGCTATGTCAGTTTCTAGGATGGGATTGAGTTTTGTTGTGGTTGTTTCCTTGGTACTCCTGGATGATATCCTTGCATCTGGTAGAGCACAGTGTAAGAGGTCTGTGTGGCAGAGGCAGACTGAAGCAATGACTTCAGCAGAGCATGCAGCAGCCTTGCAGGGGTGTGCACCGAGGTGTAAGGGCAGAAGCGCAGTAAATGTGAGGAAAGAGGGCTGTGAGGAAATGACTTGGTGCAAAATGACATCTGTGAAATCTGTCACCAGAGCAAAGGAAACTACAGGAGTGGGATAAGGAGGATGCGACCTTCTTCAAAAAGAGAAGAAGGAAGGTGTGGAAGTGAGGATATCTCACACACATCTACCAGATGGAAACAAAGGCTCTTATGCATTTGGAATTTAACCAAATCCCAATAAGCATAAGGCAAAAATAGTCTTTCACATCTGGAAAATTACTATATTTCAAGTACTTTCTCCAGAACTTGAGAGTTCCAGAATCTTTGAATAAAATGGTTTTGGAAATATAAGAAGTGAAAAGTACTGTGTTCACCTCATTTTGTAAAACGCCAGAATTACTTTTGATGAAATTTTCAGAGAGAATTTTTTTATTTAAAAGCAGAAATAATCTGAACATAAAATTACACAGAAAAGTTCAAGATGACAGTTTAAAGTAAAAAAAACAAATTAAAAAAAAATCTGCCATTCAGATGATACCATAGAAACTATTAAACTAGAGTGAAAATACCTGAAAGGATGGAACTTTTTTTCTTGTTTGAAGGAGAGAAATGTCATGAGGAGTCTTTAAATATACTAAAATTTCTTATTTCCCTATTTTCTACATTACTGTGATAAATGCTTCTGTAAAAATTAGTTATTTATGTTCATGGTGACTAGTACAAAAATAAAACTCAAATTCCAGTAATATATTGTCAGAGAATCACAGAAAGCTTTGGTTTGGAAGGGACCTGTAAAAGTCCTCTAGTCCAACCCCCTGCAATCAGCCACGACATCTTGAGCTAGACCAGGTTGCTCAGAGCCCTGTCCAGCCTGGCCTTAAATGTTTCCAGGGATGGGGCATTAACCATCTTTCTGGGCAACCTGTTACGGCGTCTCAGTAAATCACTGTAAACAGTGTCTTCCCTACATCTAGCCTGAATCTTCCCCTTTTCAGTTTAAAGTCATTACCCTGTGTTCTATCACTGCATGTCCTTATAAAAGTCCTTCTCCAGGTCTTTTGTGGGTCCTTACAGGTACTGGGAGGCTGCTGTAAGGTGTCACTGAACCCTTCTCTCCCCAGGCTCAACAGCCCAAATGTTCGCAAAGTATCCTTATAGGAGTTGTGCTCCAGCCCCCCGATCCTCTTTGTTCCCTCCTCTGGGCTCACTCCAGCAGGTCCCTGTGGTTCCCGTGCTGGGAGCCCAGAGCTGGATGCAGTGCTCCAGGTGGGTCTGAGCAGAGCAGAGCAGAGGGGCAGAATCCCCTCCCTGCCCTGCTGCCCAGGGGGCTCTGGGTGCAGCCCAGGACACGTTTGGCTCTCTGGGCTGTGAGTGCCATCACTGGGGCATGTCCAGCTTTTCATTCATCAGCACCCTCGAGGAGTATGCTGTGTGTGAAAACACACAAACAAAAAATTTTCCATATTAAAGATAATTTAACACAGAAAAACATTACTTACTTCACTTATAGACATCCTTTGAAACAGGTCAGAAAGTGTCTGCCTAGTGTAACATAAAGGTCTACCACATACTTTGGTAGCAGACAAAATCTCTTAAAATTCTGGCTTTTTTAGAGGTTTATGTATAGTGACAGTTACTAAGTCAATGTGTTTAAAAAAGTGCAGTCTGATTAAAATTGCCCTTTACACTTAAAGGCTATGCAAACCAGCAGAGGAGACTCTACTCATGGGACAAATGGAAGATTGTTTGTTACAGAATACTATTTAGTGAGACAAAATGTAAGATACTTCAGAAGTACAGATTTTTCAAATACTGTAATTCCACAAGGAAGAATGTCTTGCAGAAGGTTTTACATTGCACTTCCTTACAGAAGCAAAAGCAAATACATGACTGTACTGATAAAAAGTCCTGTGGTCCTTATATGCAGGGACTCTAAAATCACAGTTTCTCTTTAAAATGAAGCTAGAAATATCAATTTTATGTAGCATCACTGAATTTTCCTACAATGCAACAGGACATTGAGGAAGGAGATTTACATCTCCATTAGGGGAAGAATTAAAAGTACCAATGTTCTTTTCTTTTGTCATAGAAATTAGTGGCTTTGGGTACTATTCCAGTGGCAACATAAATTTTAAAATGGATGACAAGTGTGTATTTTTCAGTTTTACATCGCTGCTTTAAAATTAATCCCTCTGATCTTTTGCAGCACTTAAAATTTACTTTAATATTTTGTTACTTCTTTATAAAAATGTCAAGCACAAAAACTCTTTTCTAGTAGATTTACTGAGATGATCTTTTTATGCTGTATTGTATGAATCATCAAAGCAGCTTTGATGCTTACCAAATGTTATTTATTGTGCATGAGCATAACTGTATAGACAGGTTTTAATTAGGGGACCTCTTTCATGGAAAGCTTAAAAGCAGATGGTGTTTGTTTATATTTTGTTTTCAACAGAAATACAAAAATGAGCATTTAGTGTTTACTTGTTGTTTATGTGTCCCTGAAAATTAAAAGCTAGCAAAGTTGAATAAAGTGACACTGTTTTACAAGAACTAAACTTCAGTTCTTCTTCTGTTTAAAGTTCAGCATGCTCCTGCACTCCATAGCTGGCTGTGGACCAATAATCAAGCTTTTCTTTTCTATCTGGAATTGAAAGGCTGCCTCTTACAACAGCAGTAATACTGATAGCATAAGCAGCATTTCTTAAATCTTATTTTGTATCTCTTTCTTCTGAGTTCCCATTGCATGGAGTCCATGTATTCATCTGTGCCTTCAGAAGGATGAGCTATCTGTTTCTGTCAGTGCAGAAGAAAAGTTGTGATTTTCCAAATTAATTGGCATGCTTTATGTATTTATAAACTACAACAGAATAAGTAAACTGTGGTTTACCATATGTCTTTAAAGTTTTAATATCCAAGTTGCCAGAACTCTTCCCAAATATCATCCCAATCCATATCATCACAGTTTTCCCATCTTACAGGAAGGCTTCTGTACATGTCATAAAAGAGTTTGGTCACTAAGGTGACCCATTTTCATAACTGACTGTACAGTCATAAATGTGAAATACACTCATGCTTTTGTGTACATGTACCTAAGTTTGAGGAGGTAGGTTCAGCCTTGACCACTGTTAAGATAGCTAAAAGACAATACAGTTGTAATTCTTGGTGTAGCTTTTTTCCAGTATTGTAGCAACCTCGTATTTTACATGGTCACATTTCTTAGTTTTTAATTTCACAGCTTTTTTTTTGAGGATTTGTATTTGTGAGTATTTTCCCAGTTGAACTGAAAGAAAGGAGAAGCATCACTAACTACACTTACTTCTACTAGTATTATGTTGTTTATAAGATTATAGAAGTTCTTTCTTAGAGCAACTCTTGAAGTTTGGAGTTCATTTGACTCCTGTTCATTTATTTATGTATTTTTATAACCACATACCTATTACAGAAACTCTTTACCATGTGGCTAGTATTAGTGTAGTGTTATGTCTGTATGTGGAACGACTGCATTCTAATTTAAAGGCAGCAATACCAGTGATACTTCAAATTCCAGTCATCCCTTTTCTGTATTTCTTTAAACCATATCTGTCTGCTTTTACCTTTATGTACATCTGATGATGAAAAAAAAGTGGAATAGGGAAACATCCAAAAAATTGTTTTTCCTTTTACTTTTTTAATAACAACATTGTTTTTAATATATGAACTCTCTATTTGTGCCCTTGTTGCCAGGTACCTAGTTTGTTCATGCATTTTTGTCCTTTCAGACACAGTTGTTTGAGGGTCACGTTGCTATTGAACCAAGATGAGGGAGTATTCCTCCAATAAATATGGGAGTAAAAACAGCTTTTGGCTTTGCTCAAATGATATATGTCATTTTTTTGTTGTTGTTTCAATTTTTATGAAAAAGGTAGCCCTTAAAGTGTCCCATCTTTGTTTCTTCCTTGTTCTGCTTATAGGCAATCCGAAGCTTCCAGGTGTCCTTACACATCTTTCCAATGAACCCTGAAGTATGGAAAGAGGACCTTTCCTGGGCAAGAAAACTACAGGAACAGCAGAAGGCCACAAAGACTGAGTCAGTGCAAGCACTGCCAAAAGAGCTCGTGCAAGAGTCAATCCCAGACTATGACTTTGAAAGTGATGAAGTTGTGGCAGTCTGTGCTGCCATTGCTGAGAAGGAGAAAGCTCTTTCAGCAGCTAAAACGATGGTGATTGTGTCTGCTTCAGGCACAGTAGAGACTGTTACTGAGCAGGACAATTGTCCTGCAACTCCTGATGAAACCCTTTTCATCAGGGCCCGGTAGGGCAGCCTCATGAGTTGTCATACCCATAGTTTTAAGAACTGCTGTTATTTATTGTATTTTGCTTGCTTTGTGTTTTTTGTTTTTTCATGAAATGGTAGGATAGCCTACAAAAGTTAAAGAATTGAAGTTATTTTTCTTTCCTTAATTAAAAAAGCAATGACCCGAGTTGTTGTTCTATCCGTCATTTGTCAAAAAGAAAGCCAAGTGTTGATTCTAAAAGTTCTAAATTCTTATGAACAAATGTAATGTTGAAATGCTTAACTGTGTTCTAACAGCTGCTTCATCTTTGTGTATTTCATAATTTTACAAGTTAATGTGTACATTTTCCCAGTAATTAGGAAAGTTTTATTGAAACTGTAAAAGTGCTGTGGTTTATCCCCAGCTGGCAACTCAGCCCCACACAGCTGACTGCCTCCTGGTGGAATGGGGAGGAGAATTGGAAGAGTAAAAGTGAAAGAACTCGTGGGCTGAGATGGAGACAGCCTAATAGGGGAAGCAAAAGCTGCACATGCAAGCAAAGAGAAACAAGGGATTCACCCACCAGTTCCCATGGGCAGGCAGGCGTTCAGGATCCCCAGGAAAGCAAGGCTACATCATGTGTGACTTGGGAAGACACTTGGAATGTCCTCCCTTCCTCTACCTCCCTCTTTCCCCAGTTCTGTGTGTTGTGCTGTGAGATTGAATATCCCTGTTGTCAGTTGGGGTCAGCTGTTCTGGCTTGTCTCCTCCCAGCTTCTTGTGCACCCCCAGTGTTCTCACTGGTGGGGTGGGATGAGGAGCAGGAAAAGGTCTTGACCCTGTGCAAGCACTGCTCAGCAAGAATTAAAACAACTGTGTATTACCAATATTTGCCAGCACAAAATCAAAACCTAGCCCTCTACTTGCAACTCTGAAGAAAATTAACTTTATACCAGCCAAAACCACACAAAAAGAAAAAGGGATATTTAAAAATTATTTCAATTACTATTAATTAACTTTATTTTTCTTCCAGTAAAAGTGTGAACTCTTTTCTGTTATTTGCACTCTTTATTTTCATTAAGATTACTTGTTCTATGAGAAAGTTTCCTGTGAAGCAGGGATGGATTATTGTTTTGTATGTCTATATGTGACAGATCTGATTTGTAGCCAAATCAAGTAGAAACCTTTATGTCGTTTTCCTCAGTGAATGGGTTAAACACTTGTGATTAGATGAAAGGAAATGCTTTACCAACCAAAGCCCTGAGTGCTTAGTTACAACTAAATGTTTCACCAGAAGAAAGAACACTGTGACTGAAATTGGCCTTAACTTATCTTGTGTGCTGTGCTACAGACATCACCAGAAGTAGAATGGTGGGAGTGGGAAATGTGGCTGAATTGTATTGTATTTGGGGCTTTTCTTTCCTAGTGAGGCTAATCTGGTAAAGAGAGTCAATTTGCTTTTCTTAGTTCTTATGACCTGCTCTTAGGGAAAGAACCAGTTTTCCAGGACAGTGCCGATGGAGTCTTCCTTTTTATCCTTTTTGGATTTTGGATGCAATGGTGGGTAGTGAGGCATACCCTAGGAAATTTTTTTAATGTTGATTTTTTTCAGGGTAAGATGGCAATTGGTTCCTCACACAGGCAGTTCAGAGAAATTAAGTCAGGCTGTTTCTTTGATCTGTTCTCTGCTGAGACTGTTCTCATTTAATTGCCTTGGAGACATGGTAGAGATGATCACATCCTAATAGTACTGGAAAAAATGGTCAGCTGAGGAATTCCTGAAGAAATCAGTTTGGGAACATGTAATTTTTACTTGATTTTGATAAAATTTTGTATGATAATAGATAGTTTTGTAGACAAGTGAAACTTCTGAAATCAGTCACCTTTGCACTTTTCAAGTCTGATTTCTAATTTCAAAATAACACATTTTAAAAGAAAATAATGTTGCTTGAGAAGTATAGTGGTTTTGCGGAGGAAAATGCATTGCAGAAAAACTATCTCAAATCATAATTTCTGTTTATCTGATATCAGTGTATTTAAGAGGATACGTACAGTTTTTTTAAAAAGACTTAATTGCCCTGTTGTACTCAAGTTTTCATTAATTTTTGCAAGATTCTCCCTAAATGTTTTTTTGTATTTGTGAATTTTTAGATCTCTGCTTGCATGAGCACACACAAAATCACACCTTTTACTATCTTCTGCGTATTCAAAATAATTAGGACTACAGTGGCATAAATATATTAAGAAATGTAAAACATCATCATGCTACACTTTTATTTCTTCATTAAGTTCAGAACGATTTTAAATGTTTACTGGATAGGCACTTGATTAAGATACAATTTGATAGTTTAAATTATTAGAGCTGAAGGATTTCTTAATCTTTCTCCTGTCAGCTTAATACAATCTAGTCAGCTGTAGGAAGAGTTAGCATGAGAGGGATTTGGACAGATTTCTTCAAAGAAGAGATCTTCTCTGGCTGGAAAAGGAGATGTGTGAGATGCTCTAGGGTGCGTTTTCATTTTGAAGGAGCTTGGCTGTATCCATCTCATCTTTCTTTGCACTTTGTACTTGCATCAGTGTTCTGTCTTTACTCATACAGGAAGGACTGCTGCCCTCTCAGAGGCCTGTGTTATCACAGAATCTTTTTCCACTGAAATGATTCACAAAGTTCCTATTGACTTCAGCACTGCAGGGCCAGACTGCTGGAGGGGTGTACATCTGCACCATCAGGCTGTGCCAGGCTCGAGGGGTGGTGGTTTCCATCTCCTATACTAAATGTGTTTTCCTTCTGATTAGATTAGGTTATGAATTCTAGGTATTGTCAGAACTGTAATGTTTTGTAGAGCAGTTAAGTTCCTGGGACACTCTTTTCAAACTGGGGAGAAGTTCAAATATTGATGATTTCAACATTGTTTTTGTACAGCATGCCATATTTTGCATGTATGTAATTTTCTGGATTGGTTTTTGGTTTGAACAAAATACTGACTTCTGCTGCTTAGTGATGCCTGTTTATTCTTTGGGTTATAAAAAAAATAAGTGTTATTTCCCATTCTGGAATGTTCCTCATTTAATAATTGGCTTTTGTCTCTGGTGTACATGTTGTTTTAGTAAAAAAGAAAAGAAGACGTCTCAGGGAAAAATATTTAACAAAAGGTGATGTTCACAGCTTTTAAACTTTTCAGGGATATCCACATGAGATGGAACAAAAGGAGATGTTACCCAAAACAGGATATTAGTGAAATACACTCCCTCTTTGACATTAGAAAATTATTTTTATTGTCCATCATCATTAGTGGCAGTGACTGCAGCAGGTTTCATGTGTTTGCCTTCCATATGAATCACATACTAAAATGCTCAACTGTTGCTTTCAAGAGGAAAGCTCAAGAACAACACTGGATTAGATGGATTCATTTTGCTTGATTTAAAAAACTACAGTTAAGCATTCAGATATATTTTTCCCTTTGAGTCCCTTTGTATCCACTGGAAAGAAATACACAGCCTCACAGGGCCACTCATATGCCTTGTGTTAGATAAGTATCAGAATGAGTTGAATCAGCCTCCCAAGGTGCCTAATTATTTCCCTTGACTACAAAGGAAGCTCAAGGTGACTGAATGGCAGTTAACCTAAAATGCTGAAACCAGGCATGTGACTTCCACTCTCACAGATGGAGATAAATATCTTTAAAAATCTTAAATGTACTGAGAAAGAAATAAATCCTTTCTGACAATACTAGAGGGTAAAAAAGGAATAATGACCAGATAACACAGATAACAGTGACTCCTACTTGATAATACCATAAGATACTGGATTTTAAAAGTAGTCATGGAGAAGGACGAAAAGCAAATGGAACAGTTTACGTAGGGTTTAGAGATCAAGATCAGAGAGGTAGCACTGGAAACTTGGCTGCCCACACAAGGTAAGTTCCCTCCCAGTCCTAAAACCAAGGGAAAGGAGGTAAAATACTAGCATTGAGATGCTATCTTTAATTTATTTTGAGTCCACAGAATTCCTGTAAAACTATAATGACCGTAGTTAGACTGGGGCACAGGAAAACAGAAGCATGTGGGCTTGGTTTGTTGGCAGGTTGCAGGAGCTATGTGTTTGCTGTCAGTCACTGTCAAGTTAACATGGTGTTCCCAGATGTGCTGGAGTCCCTGGGCTGTGGTTTCTCCAGAGGGGCTGGTTCTGGAGCAGGAAGGGCTGATGGGCACAGGTGGCTGCTGAATCCTGCCAGGTGTGCTGCCTGGCTTTCAGGGCTGATTTCCTAAGAGCCACAAGGCTAGGAGCTGTAAGGGTTGTAAAGGATAAATGATCAAAGGGAATGGTTAGATGAGGGGATCGAGCTGCCTTTGGTTTCATAAAGCAGGAGATTCTCTGAGTTCCTAGGTCTGTAAAGCTGGCAGGCCTAGAAGAGGGCCCGGGGTGCAAAGGCCTGGTGGTATTTGGTAGCTCTAATAGTAAATCTGCCTCAAGTGGACCAGGTTTGCTGTTGTGTCTGGCAGCAAAAATGAAACCTCAAAAGCTTCCTGACTTAGGATGTTGGCTGTGCCATTTGAAGGCAACAGATTACACTGATCCTGTTAGTGCATTGGCACTGGGCCTGTAGTGCCAGTTCGGGTCAGGCAGCACGGGTGTTCCCGACAGCAGGAATGTGTGAGCCTGATTTAAAACAGCCCAAGCCCTCTGACAGTACATCCTACACCCTTAACTGTTCAGAAGGCTAACTTACCTTGGATCAGAGATTCAAACTAATCTACAGATCTTCACAGAAACCAGTCTGGTACGGATAGTGGCACTCATCCTGCCTGTGGTGGGTGGATCCTCCAAGCCCTGCCACAGGACAGACAGGGGCTTACATTGAGTTAGGGCTGGGTTTGGGGTGTGGTTGTGGGGTTGGAGGTCTAGCAGTGTCTCTGTAAAGGGCTCAGCAAAGCAGGATGTGTGGGCAGGACAGACTGCTGCAAGTGAGGGAGGGGGACTGCCAGTCACAGCACTAGCAGGGTGGACGGAGTTTGAGAGAGACAAGTTTGGTATGAGAAATTTTTGAATCAGTACGTTTTCTGTGAACATGGAGGGCTGGGCAACATGGATGGTGAAGTTAAAAGGCCATTCTGAGGGGATATGGATCTCTGGGGTTTGGGAATATAGGAGAGATATTGATGTGAGAGAAATGAAACCCTTGTGTACGTATGGAAACTACTCATAATACCTAGCAAGAAAATAACCTTTTAACCTCCACGTGGAAAATTACTCTTCAAGTTTGTAGCCTTATTTTAAGACTTGTTAAGCTCAGGGAGGCCAAGGAATATAGTTCAGTAATGTGTTTCTGGTCAGCATTGGAGTAAGGTGCTAAACCTGAGCAGGACTGTGGGGCAGGTGAATGAGATGTCACTACTGTCACTCTAAAAAAAGGCACACTTGCCCAGTTCTTGTGCCCAACTGCTCCTGAACACTCATCTGTGTTTGCAACGAGACAACAGAAGTGCTCCAATTTTGCCTTTGTGTGCTGCCATGGAGCTGTGGCAGGCAATTCCAGTATTGCTCAGAAGACTTTGTGGGCTGTTTGGGAATCATGGAGTTCATTTCTGAGGGAGTTCATGTTGATAATGAGTCTAGCCCACTACTGACACGTTGTGAATGCTGGGGGCAGGAGGACCTCAGGCCTATCCCGTTTGCTAAGGGAAGCTACTTAAGATGGCCTATTCTTGCTTAAAGTCCTTTCAGACCACGTGTAGTTCTCATCAGTAATGATGACAAGCAGTAATAAAGGCATATTAATTAAATAATTTTTAAAACAGTGAGCCCTTGCTTATTTAAATACTTACACAGTGTAGATATTCAGCTGTCATTGCAAAAAGTACCAATGATACTGGTGTGCTGCCAGCTGCAAAGGTGTGGTCCCATATTGGTACATGTGGTGTTATGTGCCAGTGGCAGTCCCACCTTCCTGCTCTGCCACGTGCTATTTCCTGCCTTGGGAAGAAGTATGGTGAGTCTGTTCTATTTGTTGGTCACTAGTAAGCAACAGACCATAGTGAGGTGGTTTAATTGCAAGGAATTCAGGCAGATCTTTTATCTGTAGATCTGTATCAAATCTGTAGCTGCAGGAGGAGCTTGGGTAATACTGTTCTGCAGCTTAACTGGTGTAAAGTGGCTGCTGCTGCTGCTGCAAATATTAGTGTAGAAATTTAACTTCACTTGCTATATGTATAAAGGCAAACAAGCTCAACTTCTCCCCTGTCAAAGGAAAATGCCTTTGTTCAAATAAAGAATTATTGTGGCTCTATGTCAGTGCTCTTGGGGATAGTTTTAAAGAGAGCTGCTTCTTACTGATGGTGATCATGCTGTGGTGTTTTGGAAACTTGCAGGACAAAGTATGTTTTGGCAGTAGCTGAGTGCAAAGCATTCCAAGATGGGAGGCTTGTTAAGGCAAGGAGTTGGCACTGAATGGCAGACTCATGTACACATCTGAGATCAAGCAGAACATTTCCATTTAATTGTGATCCCCAAAGTTGCTTTGGTCGGTACAACTGCTTAAACATATCAACATAAGGCTCAAGATTTTCATTACAATGTAGCATTCACATGAAAACACTTTAAGCAGCAAAACATGCTTTGTATTTGACAAAACATCCCCCAAATATCTGTACAGAATTATTTTGATACACAGTATTTCTGGAACAAGATCTAACCCTTACAACATAAAACACAAAACTCCTTTTTGTCAGTGGTTAACAGCTGGTTTTGGTGATGTGTTTGTCATCAAAACTCTAGCAACAAATGCTTTTCAAGGTGTTTAAGACTGCGATATAAGTCTATATAATCTATACTTTAAATGAAGATTCTGCTTCCATGGTTTCCTACATTTATTTGATGGAGTATCAGATTACACAGTCATAAAATTCTATTTACTATTTAAAGTAAAATGATAAATGTTATGAAAAAATACCTTTATTACATCAGTGATGCTTTAACTAAAGTGAATATTAAGACTATTAACCAGGAGTTGAAAGTTTCAGGCCCTGATATTGAAAGCACTTCTATATGTCCTTAACTTTACATGTAAGGAGTCTCCCTGGCAGCAGAGGGACAACTCTGATGGGCAATGTTAAGTGTCTGCCTAAGGTGTGCAGACGGTGGGCCAAAGTACTCAGAGAGGCACGCGTGTGTTACACAGAAAAACATTCTCAGAACATAAATAAAATCAGATTTTTTTAGTATATACATATACTGAAAACTAATATTCTTAACTGGAAGGATGTGTTTTCTTTTTCTCTCTTAGAAAGGCATATATTCCCATTTCACTCAGAAAGTGCTTATGTATTCTCAGCTCAAGAATTATCTCATCAGCTGTGAATCTAGCATGAACAACAAATCTAAGCTAAGAATGCCTTATCAGCAGGAAATACTGAGGGAAGAGAAGGCTGGCAATCATTTCTATATACCTTGTATTCATAACAAACCTTCTCATAGAGAAGAATACACTTTTAAATATTTTCAATCCTGATATATATACAATGATAAAAATTCACATTTTCATGCTTTAGTGAGACACTTTAAAATCCTACTGCAGGCAGCTCTGAGTAGCTGTGTCCAGTTACCAGCAGCTGCCTCATATTTCAGCTCTAGCACTGGAAGCTCAAACTCTTGATAGCTGAGCAGCCATGGGGAAGGAGCAAGAACAATTCTAACGGACTTGGAAAGGGAAAGAAAAAAAGAAAAAAAGGCAAGTGATGGGGTCTTTCTATTTCCAGAGGCACAGTAGCTCTCCTGTGTCCTACAACAAGACAAGGCAGTTCATGTTTCCAGTCAGACCTGCTTTGTACCATTTCCGAGGCAGGGCCCAAGTGCAATGTCTGTTCCACACAGTCCTCAGTAGTCTAAAGGAAATGTACCCATCACACAGCAAGAGAAAAATAGCCCTTTGAAGCGCAGCTGAACCCCTCTTCCCACGAACAGGCAGAACACCTATCTATTGCACCAGTTTTTCCAATGTACCAGGAAGTATCCCCAAGGTTGATGCCTTTCACGGCTATCTATATGCACTTTTCTGATAAATTCAATGTCTCTGTGGGGAAGGTGACCTGGAGAGGGCCACTCTTGGGTGCAGAGCTGGCCCCGCCACCAGAGCTGATTTCGCTCACCAGGAAGACGCTCTCGGAGTCGTGTCCCTGTGAGGAGTCCGAGGTGTCGGAGCTCCGCAGTGTCCTTACGGACGTGGTGTCGGAGTGCGCGGAGTTGGCGCTGGGGCCCGGCAGCAGCGCGCGGCCCCCAACGCTGCTCTCGCTCAGCTCCGGAGGGTACAGCAGCGTCTGCGAGGTGCTGCTGATCTCCCGCAGCTCACGTGAGATGAAGGAGGGCGACTGGCTGGACACGGCAGAGGAGGTCCTGCGCCCATCCACGCAGTTGAAGTTGCCCCCTGAGTGCTGCCTCCGCGCCCCTCCAATGCGGCAGAAGAGGCATTTGATCTTCTCGATGGCTTTGCTGAGCACAGTCTTACGGAGGAGGATGTAGATCCACGGGTCCAAAATGGGGTTCACCGAGGCAATGCGGATAGCTTGCAGGTCAGGGTTCTGCCTCACATCTTCCACCGATTCAGTGGAAGATGTGAGGTACAGCTGGTTCACAAAGACACGGACCTACCCAAGGAGAAGGGGGAAAAGAAAGACACCATTACATAATTGCATCAGGATAGAAAAGCTTACACTTCAAAGCAGAGATCTAGATTTACAGATGTAAGCTACAACAGAAGAGCAGGCTGGCAAAGTTAGGCATCTCAGATCGGCAGCCATGAATTCATTTATGGAAATTGCAAAATAAAACCAGATGAAAATTGTAACACATTTGTTGCATGCAAAAAAAGACTGGCATTTTCTCTCTCTTTCACCTCATATTTCATCCCTGAACCTCCACATTTTGGCTGGCATCTTTAAAATTTCCCAGGAACAAAGATGTAGACCTGTATTCTGCTTCCTTGGTATACCTAAGGTCTCACACAACCTGCAAAGAGGTAACTGACTGGGGAGACCTGACCAGTTCCTCTAGCAGTAATCACTTAGAAATGAACTGAGACACACACTATAATCCAAGTACACAAGACTCTGTAGGCAAGTCCCGAATTGTCGATTCCCAAGTTTAGAAATGTATTTTCCTGGCACCTGTCCTTACTGGAACTGTTTATATAACCACAAGTGTTTGCTTGCTGCAGCATGGTTTAGAAAAACAGAAATGTTAAAAAAGAAAAGGAAGAAAAAACCCCCCAAAAGACAGGACGCCCAGCTAGGAGATTTTTAACAGGCCAAGATAATGAGATTATTTCAGCACCTGACTACAGTACACTTTTCTCCTATACAGCCAGCATTTTGGTTTTACTTACAAAAATACTGATGAAGTGGTCAAGAGTTTAAGATGTTAATGTGTGAAGCAATTATTTAATTTGTGATTCTAGTTTATCATGCACATATTTTAAAACTGAAGGGCCCTGTCTTCAACATAGAAATGTATTCTTCAGCTCACTCTGCTAGTTTCTTCTTCAGCTAGTCTTTCTCCTTGTTTAGAAACCACTTTTGTAAGTGCTGCCGTAAGGCACAGTCCACAATGGCATCACAGGAGTTTGTTGTGTTGATTAGTCTCAAACAGCTCTTCTCTGTTTTAGCAAGACCTAAGCAGTGTCCAGATAGAGAAAGGCTTAGGAAAGCCACTGAAAAGTGAATTAATGAAAGATTCTATTTTCTTCAAGTTCCTTCAGGTAAGTCAAAATAGATCCCTTAATTATATTTTTATCTGATACAGTAAAAATTTAGTAGCAAAATTATGAGGTTTTTAGAATCTTATCCTTGGCTTCTGAAATTAATCAAGGCCTGCCTAGCTAGGAGGTTACAGTCATGGAGGCAAGCAAGAATTTAAATATATGAGCCAAATGAGGATAGCTCTCATAAGTAATTTTTTTACAAGTCGTGCATGCGAAGCCATCCAAGTCTGGTGGAAAATTTCACAATTCTTGAGAAATTTTCTTGCAGGAGGGCAGTGTGATGGCATTCAGCCTTATCAGTATTCAGAGATGAAATATTCTCCAAAGCTATCAGTGGTATGTTTAGAATAATGCAGAGTCCCTCTGTGGAAGCCCTGTGCCTACAGTCTCTCTCAAACGGACTGTCAAACTGATGATTGAGTGTGTTTCCTTTCTCAGTACTTTTCTCTAGATTTATGGGTAACCTAGTAAACTCAAGATATGGGAAAATCTTGAATTTATAAAGCAATGTAGCGATGCCAGTTTTATCCACAGTCACTTTTCTAATTATTTAGAACACTGCAGATGTCTTTCTGACTACTAATTTCTTGGCCTTATTGATCTGTTAGGCCAAACATGCCATTCAAGTGTTTCAAAGAGTATTCCTATGCATGATGAACTTATTTTTATGGCTTTTGAAAAAAAATTTGTTAAGAAACTTTCCTCCTTTTTTTAATACTTGACTTTATTTTAAACTATTTCAGAGATAATTTTATTTTTCATTATTAATTTTATTTATAACTAAGCTCATGATAATTTTATTTATAACATCGTAATTTTATTATGCTATTTATGACTTTGACTGTTTGTTCTGTAAGCAGCTTTCCCTATCTATGCTGTGAATAAAGGATCCGTAAAGAAATTGTTGATAAATAAGTTGTTGCTCCCAGGGAACACCGCTAGATGGCGCGGCTGCCCCGCGGCGGGTGTGGATCTTTGTATAATATTTGTGTATATGTATAATGTAAATATATGCATGAGATGTATGTGTACATATGTTTAGTATGTATGTGTTTATGAGTATAACGCGCGCTGCGTACACCGGGTCTGTGTATATCTGCAATATGTATGTGTGTATGTGTATAGAGTGTAGAGATGTATAATATGTGCGTATATGTACGATGTGTAGACATGTATAATGTGTATTGGTGTATATGCCTAATGTGTATAACAAATCCACCCGGACCACACAAAAACCAGAAGGCACATTTTGAAGACAGCTGAAGAAATACACAGTTCAATTCAACTTGGAGACCTAGCTTACTTTTTTTTTTTTTCAACTGAGAGCTATAGTTACACGTCAGTGATTTAATAGTCGGATTGTTCTTTTGATAAGCAGCACGTGAAATTGAGGTACCTATTCCACCTCTTTCTGCTACCTGGCAGACTTTATGGAAAGACAAAAATGTCTTCCAGTGTTCACTCTGTGGCTGAAAAGGATTATTGCTAATGGTACAGGACAGCTCGTTTTATGCTATCTCTGCATGCTATATTTCCTTTTGACAGCTACGCAGCATGTGGAGGTTAACGATTCACAGAGTGGACTTAGTGAAAACTGATTGTACAAAACTCTTTCTACTTCCCAGAAGAGTCCCATAGAAAATGGATTCCCCAGAATGTCATATGCATTTATCAGTTCAGACCTATTTTTGTGTTACATTAATCACAATAGAGTAAAAATTTATCCGTGTAGGAACCTAAGTTCTATCCTTCTTTACTTACTGGTGAAACAACATTTAGTAAAGGATCACTTAAAATTACAGCAAGAGATGGACCCTCTTTTGGCTACAAGTCCTCTGCTGCAGGAGGTAACATGATAAAAGACACTGCCTGTCATCTTCTAAGCAAGTGCCAAGTAAGTGGAATGCGCTGCTAAATAAATTATCTAATCTGATGCTTGGATTTGTGCAATTTGAAATCCTAATTAAAAAAGGAAGCAAACTAGAACAATTCAGATCTCTAAAAAATAGGGTTTGTATATTAGGTTTGAGCTGTAGAATTCAGACAACATATCTTAAGAGTACTAGCAGATTATTTGCAATTAAGAACTACACAGCTCGAAGGTACATCAAGTTTATGCTCCACACAGGCACTTGTAGGATCAGAGTCCTAGTGCTGTTTGAGCTTTTCCTTTTTACTAACTACAGACGCAAGTCATGATTTCTAATCCTATGAAGCATTATAAAGTGACTTTTATAGTTACAGTCACACTTGTAATTGTTTCCACAGCTTCCACCTGCCCTCAAAATCTCCCCACATGCTGATATGATAAATTAAAAAAACATGGTAGTAAGCAGGAACAAGTTTTGCAGCTCCACAAGCCAATAACCTTTGCCCTTCAAGATCTTACTGTCTGCTTGGTCTGCTCTACTGCCAAAAAATCATGCCTGACACCTTGCAGTTGGTCATGGACAGTCCCTGATACCGAAAAGCTGAAACCAGCCAAGCCAAGCAAATGAGATCAATTAAACATCAAGTTAGAAAATCCTAATCACTTAATGCAATCAACAAGATGTATACCCTGAAACATTATATTTTATTTTTCATATCACCATAATTTAACAACAATGTTCAGTGGTCAGAATGAAAAGAAGATCACACACTTAAAAATATTAAGAGTATTTGACAGACTGCTGGAGTGAATTCCAGACTTTGAGTAGAGTGTGCCTATTTACTCTTATAACAGCTTGGTGTTTTCAGAAAGGCCAGATAAAACTTTCTGCTCTCTTCTTGACAAAATCTCTCCTAATATAACTTATTCCCTACATTTTACACTATGCAATTCTAATTTCTAAAAAGCTCAAAATATTTTAGGAGATGGCATAAGGCGTGTGGAGTCAAGACACAAGTCAGCACATAAGTTACATGCTTTTCTTACTTAATTTTTAAACTATTATCAGATTCATGTCTTTCACATCCCCTTCTGCACATTGAGAACACACCAGTTTATATGAAGTTTTCTTCACAAATCTATTTTTCATTCATCTTTTTTTCCTTGATATATTTGATCAGCCTTCTCTCAAGTTCATTCAGCATTTTGCATAATCCTCCATAATTTTGTTACAGCACTTGTTATTTTAAACTTTTGCAGATTTTATGAATAATCACTAAAACTCTAAACTACCCTATGTGTAAATTATATGCTGAAGCATGTCATTATTAAAACCTGCTGTTATCTGTGATTCAGTTATTTCAGGGCTGTTTAATATTTCAGGTCTTTAAATTTTTTTCTATCAAACCATTAATAAGTGGCTCTTGTTGGATTGACCCCATTTGCTATCTTACTATCTTGAGAAAGTGTTTGTTCTGAAATGTTAGAGGTTTATGTGTCCCTTTCAGAAGCTGCTTGTCTTTGATTTACTTGATGGTTTATTGAGCTGAAATCATCAGTGGGAAGTCAGCTCATCAAAAGAAAACTTAAGTCACAAAGCACCCTCTGAGCCTGCCTGGTGTATGTGAATCATGCTGGCACTTTTATGGCTCTTGATGACTGCCAGGCTGACCTGAGGACTCCTTAAAACTCCTTCGAGTCATGAAAATGTAAGTCTATTAGTATATATCAGTCTATAAGTCTATATTAGTAATCAACCTACTTCGCCTAGTGGCTCTTTCTAGGGATTTACACTATAAAGGTGTTACTTCTCTGAGTTTCCCCATTCTCAACCTCAGTGCATCCAGACGGCTTAACACAGCAGCATACCTGGCAGTTCATCATGGCACAAAGCAGCACAACTGGCTGTGGCTTATTCCCGCAGAGGGAGGCAAAACACTTAAAAAAGCTACTTAACAATGAGGAAATTTAACCACACTGGACACTGTGATGATGTGTATATATGTGGTTATTTGGGTTTGTTTTTTTAGAAAAAGCTTCCTTTTATTTTTAGTCATCCATCTAAATGAAATGAGAGTTTCTTATGTCATTTTAGATAGAGAAAATACATACTGCTTTACCAGGTAAAAGTTAACTTACGTGAACATTCCCAAGGTAACACTGCCTTTGTACAAAGTGAAATCAAGGCCTGGGAGAGCTATACAACTTTATCACCTGCACCTTCACATACTTCTGCTATTTGCAAGTTTTTCACAAGCTGCTGTTTAAATAATAAACTTTTTGCCCCACCCAGGTTCATTAATTTTAACTCTCAACAATCCAGTTCACTTTCTGCTAAACCCTCCTTTTTGATTCCTGCCTCCTCCGCCCCCACCCCTCTTTTTTCCTAAAGTATTATTTAAAAGACTGCCTAGGTGCAAATGGATATAAACTATTTCATTTTGCCTTTCACACTCAGACTTCTCAGCACTCCTCTAGCTGCTTTGCTACAGGATAAGGCTTGGCTTGTTTTCTGAAGCTGCTAAGTCCATCACATCATGACACTGTATTTAATTCAGAGAACTTGCTCCCTGCATTTACCAAGCACCTCTTTTGAAAATGCAATATTGTTCTCTTGTAAAGTAGCTGTTTTGATGCTAGATTAATCAAATTAAGTACTGTCATGCCCCAGTACTGTTGGGGTTTCAGCCACCTGATGCATCCCAGTGCAGCGAGTCAGCATACCCCTGCCGTTTCTGGAGCTGGACTGCAGGGCAGGCTGGCACAGTTCCTCTGTCTCAGGCATGTGCTCCTCCCGGGGACACCCTGTGTGCAGCTCAGGCAGCACCTCTCAGCCTCCTTTGGGTGTCAGGCAATTAACACAGGGCACCACGCTCGCTCACACCTTGCCACCACAGCAATGACAATGCCGAAGGAGAGGAGATGGCCTTTGGTAACGGCCGGGACCCTGGTGCTGCAGCACAGCCACACTTCACTAGCTCCTGTTTGTCAGGAATGTGCCAGCTCTGACCAACCCTTGTCATTACAGCTCCTCTGAGCAGGGGGACAGACTGGCTGACACCTGAGTTCTGTTCACAGGCACTTCTCCCAACTTCCTTACAGTGATATGCACTGCTCTGCAACTCCAGCTGGCCAGCTCTATTTGACAGACATTTGACACGGCACCCCCTCTCTATGACAGAGATCGCCCTACTGACAAGACACCTCCTTAAAAAAGTCCTTCTAAAAGCACCTTCTGTCTGACAGCCACTGCTTTAGTCCCTACACTGTGTTTTGTGAGGTGGCAAATAAGGCAAGCCAACTATTTGTTTAATGTCTCTGAGCCAGAGTAGGACAGGATTTTTGACAAGCTTTATTATGGCTGTTGGCAAGCAAGAACTCTGCCTCTAGCTGGTGGATTTGGGCTTGTCTTTCCTGAAGATAGGGTGGAGGAGCAGAAAAAAGTGGATCCTCTGTGTTCAATTTAATAACACTAATTTTATCAGCCTTTTCAGAAAATGAGCGAACAGTTAGTTGTAATGTTGCTTGACATTTCATCGTGATCTCAAGGTTTATGTGGGTTCCTCCAACACTCATTTCACTGAGCAATACACCGACAGGTGGTTCCACTGAGTTCACTCCTCCCACTGTGTGGGGAACTCCTGCAAGGATGCCTGTGTGGGATTTACCCCAGAGATAGTGCATGAATCCTTGGGGAGTGGAAGCTTAGCTTAGGTTTTGGTTGTGAAAAAGTCTGTATGTTGCTAGTGCCAAGTGAACACAACTCTGTCCTCCTTTTGCACATCAGGGACTCTTGGACCCCACAGCAACAGCATGCACACTTAAAAAACACACGAAACAGCCAGAATGCAGGCCAGCCCCAAGCCTCACTTACCACAAATTAATCTTGCAGTGCCATTAGCACTCGGGATTTTACTACGTGGATTCCAGTTGAACAGTGGAACAATTATTGAGATTTTTGGCACTCTATTTTAATCAAGTAAGGGACTCCAGGACTTGGCATAAACAGGTTTCTTTTTGCATAAAGGTAAATCTGCTCAACTTTCTCTTATCATGCATATATGCTAACAGCCACTGAGTTATTGTAACAATTTGTGACACCAACTATAGGTGCCACAAATAAGCACCTATTCCAACAGGAACCTGACAAAGACAGACTAGGAGAAGAAAATATTCTGCAGTAAGGGTGATGGAATAGAAGAAGGGTTGCATGACGTTACTCACCACCAGAGGAATGGAGCAGATGACCACGACCAGGGAAGTGGCAATGAGCAGAATAACCATCTGGATTTCTGCGCCAGCCATCCGTCGGAAGCTCCGGCGTCTGCGAAAGTCAGATAAACGGCTGGAGGTGGTGTCCGTCCCCAAGGACGTGCGCCGCATGAACTGGCGGTGCATGCGAATGAGGGCCACGCACACCAGGATGTTGCAGATCACAGTCACCAGGATCAGGAAGGAGCTGAAGCCCGCATACATGTAGGAATATGCTGCATGGGTGGACACGTTTGTTCGCCAGTCTATGAAACACCAAGTATAAGGGTACTGCAAAGTAGATTTGCCGAGCCCCATGCTGGGGAGAGCGCAGAACAGCACGTTGGAAGCGTAGATGGCAAAGAGCGTGAGCCCTGCCAGCTTCTTGTCTACGTAATGGTTGTAGAAATAGGCATGGTTGATGGCCAGGTACCTCTCTATAGACATGGCACAGATAATGCTGAGGCCAGAGAGACCAAAGAAGAGCAGGATGAAGGAGCTGTACTCACACAGTGCAGCTCCTCCTGGCCATTGGTTCTGCAGGTAAGTGGCAATTGTGACCGGACTCACCAGGCAGGTCCCCAAGAGATCTGTGACCGCCAGTCCACAGACCAGCGTGTAGAAAGTGGTCTCCTTCTGCTCCTTCCTGGACTTGCAGAGCACCACGATGGCTATGAGGTTGCCCACCACGCCGAAGATGAACATGACAGTGGGGATAGTGGGGGGCTTCCCGCCTTCGGTCCCGCTGGCGGTCCCGTTGGCGGAGCCGTTCGCAGGTGGCATGATGGTGGGGTCGAATGACATGATACCCACGCTGCAGCTGGCGAGCTGAGAGACGGCAAGATCGGGTCCGAAAAGGAAAAGCCGAGAAAGGGAGGGGAGAGAGTTGTATAGCGCAAAAGTAAAATTTCAAATGCGCGAAAAGTTACTAAAAAAAAAAAAAGAAAAAAAAAGAAAAAAAAAAAGGTGCGTTTCAGTTAAAGAAAGAAAGAAAAAAAGTCCTAAAATGAGGCCGAACCGGGGTGCCGTCCGTCAACCACCGACCGCAGCCGAGGGAGCCGGGGCTGCCTCTTCCTGCCGCAGCGCTCCGCGCCCAGCCCGGAGGGGGATCGGGGCGGCCCGAGCGGAGCCGAGCGGAGCCGCCTCACCGCCTCTCGCACCGACGCCGCGGAAGGCTCAGCGCGGCGCTGGGGCGGCGGCTCCAGGTGCCCTCGGGGTGGCGTGAGAAGGTGCCGGAGCGCGGTGGCCGCGGCTCATCCCCCGCCGCCGGCCGGCGGTGCGGTGCGGTGCGGTGCGGTGCG